>JASEKS010000288.1:6088-130347 GCA_030770415.1 Pleoardoris graminearum
TGATTATGTTATATAAATGATTTAAGTGTTATTAGTTATTATTGTGATGTATGATAATGTAGGTTGTGATTTAAGAGAGTGATGTGATGATATAGATTAAAATGAGAACGACATTGGCAGATATGTATATATAGTGTGGAAAGGGGAAGGGAAATATTTAAAATAAATATTAATTTAAATCTATAGGCGGCGGAAAAACTTAAAAAAAAAATTAAACGGTATATAGGCGTAGGTATAGTACTAAAATAAATATTTATAAAAATTTATAGTATAACTTTAAAATAAATTTTTATATATATTTATAAAAAAGGTAGCGCGCGTACGTAAAAAAAATAAATATAAAAATTTATAAAAATAGTATATATATATACTAAAAAAATAAATACTAAAATATTATAAAAGTAGTATACACGCGTAGAAAAAATAAATATAAAAACTTATAAAAAAGCCTATAATATAAATAGACTCTACTTTTTATACTACTAAATATACTAAAAAAATATTTTTTTTATTTATACCTACTACCCGCGCGTTATAACGTAAACTTAAATATAAAAAAAAATATATAATTTACTATTTCTATTACTAAACTATAAAATTATATTTAATTTTTATAAACTCTTTATACGTAGTTTATATAGTAAAAACTATTTAATTTAATTTTTAAAATTTTACTATATTACGTACTTAATAATTACTTTTTTATACTCTAGAGCGCTAAATACTAAAATATATAAAAGGGTAAAAATATTTAAAAAGTAAGAGAGAGAAGTAAGTAGTAAACTTTCTTATATAGATTTCCTTTTACCCCTCTTTAATAATAGTAAATTTTATTTATATATTATAATAGTTTTTTATACTTTATAGTAAAAAAAAAAGTTTATATAAACTAGTTAAGTCTAAGTATAATTTAACCTATTTTATAGTTCTTTATAAAGTTAACTATGTTTATAAAGTATTACTAAAATTTTTTTAATAAAATTTTTATTTTAGTTTATATCTTTAATATTTTTAATTTTTTCTACTTATATAGTATAAGTTTTTAGATACTTTTTTTAAAGTATTACTTAAGTATTATAAATTATATATTTATTTATATATAAGTCTACGTTTTAGAGTTTTATTTATATTTTACTAGTTTTTAAAATTATTTATTCTAGGTAGTAGTTTATAAGAAGAAGATAGTACTAATAATTACTTTTATTTTATTTATTTTTTATTTTTTTTTAGTATAACTATATAGTATATTTTATATATATAGTTTAACTATTATTTATACTAATATATTAGTCCTATATATAACTAAAAAATTACTTTTTAATAAAGTAGGCGACGTAGTATAGTCTCTAATACTTATAAAAAATAAAAATTTTTTTTTTAAAAATTTTAGTTTTAATTTTATTAGTATCGTTAGTCCTATATTTAAAAAAGTTTAGTTTTTTTTTTTATCTAGCTAACTTATACTAGAGAGTAGATAAGGGTACTAATTATAGTATAGTAGTTATTAAACTTAAAACTATTTTATAAATTAATTATATTAGACTATACTAGTTTTTTAAAGGTTAAAATTATTTATATTTTAGTTAAAATAACGCTTAGTAGCGTAATTTAAACTTAAATTTAAAGTAGTAAATATACTTTTTATAAATATATTTTTTTTAAACCTAATATAATACGATTTAGTATTAATAAGTAACTAATTTTAGGCGTAGTAAAGAATAAAAATAATCTACTATAATACTTACCCGCCAATAGTTTATATAGTAATAAAAAAAAAAAAAGTTAAAGTATTAAGTTTTTACTACCTTTAGTATACAGTATATAACTAAAGTATAATTATATTATTTTAGTATTATAAGAAAACTACTAAATTAATTAAAATTTTAATATTAAAATAGTATTTTATACGCTTACTACTACTAAAAAAAAATATAGTCTCTATAAAGTCTAGCTAAAATAAAAAATAAATTTTTTTAGTATATATATTATAGAGTTATTTAAATAGTATATATATTTTTTAAAAAGTATTTTTATTAAAGTAAACGTTCATTACGCTTTAGTGGTAGGTTTAATAAATAAATTTTATTTATATATATATAAAAACGGTGGCTTTAGCGTCCTCTTTAGCCTTATTAAAATATAAGTTAAAGAGGCCCTCTAATAGTATTAGGTATATAATATATAATTAACTATTACGTTTACTTTAGCTATACTTTTAGTTAAAACTAATAAAGTTTATAAATAGTATAAACTATACTACTACGTAAATATTTAAAATATAAAAGCCCTTAATAAAAGTACTTATAATAATTATAGCGCCTTTAATTATAGTATTAAATATAGCTAAACTATTTATCTACTTTTTATTTTTTATTTTTTTATAGTACTTAAAACAGCCGAGTTTATATACTAAATTATAAATTATAATTATAAAATTTACGTATATAAAAATTTTTTTAAATTTTATAATTACCTCTTTAACGTATTTTGCTATTTTACTAGCCGTAAATAAATATATTAATATTATAGTATAAACTTTATATTAAATATTTAATTATATAATAGGTTTTCTATAGAGTATAATATTAGTAAATAGGTTTAAAAGTTAGAAGATATAATACTATTTTCTAAATAATAGTATTATAGTAAGTAGTATTAAAAAAATATAATACTTTATTAATAAATAAAAATTATAAAACTAAAAGCGGTAAATTATATTAAAAAAAATAATATAATAAAACTTATTTACTATAATCTATTTTAATACTTCTAAGGCCTTTTACCTTTTTAGATATAATTAAAAAAAGTTACTAAATAGACTTTTAGGCGTTATAAGAATAATTAATACTTACTTATTATATAAGTCTTACTTTTGAATAGTAGTATAAATACGTAATATTATATATTAATTAAATATATTAATATAAAGCGCTGCTAGCGGTATAATAATAATACTTTATCTATAATTTAAAAAGTAGGTAAGTAGTATAAAAAAAAGGCTTTTTTCTAATCTAGTGCCTATAATATAAATTACTACGCTTTTTTTAGTAATAATAGTATTTAATATAGATTTTTATAGACTTTAAAACTAGGTAGTACTTTTAAAGTTTTTCTTTAGTAGCTATAAAAGGTTAATACTTACTTACTTAGTCTTTTACGTAAAAGTCTTTTTTTTATTTAAATATATTTTTTTATTAGTAATAATACTTATATTAATATTATTTTTAGCTATTAAAGTAAAATATAAAACTTTATATTACTAAATAAATATTTTAAAATAGGCCTTAGCGTTATCGAACTAATAAGTAAATATTTTAAAAATATTAAGAGTATATATAGTATATGCTATTTTTAAAAAGTATTTAGCCTATATTTTTTAAGTCTTAGTCTTTACCTTATTTATAATTTTATTTATTTTTTTTTTAAAAAGCTTTTAGGGCTGTATATTATTTATACTAGTAATTTTTTTTTTAAAGGCGATAATAAGGTATTATATTATATTAATACCTATCTTTTTATTTATTTAGTAAAGAGTTATTTACTAGACTATTTAGTTTAGTAGTTATAATATACTATACTACTTTTTAAGTAAATTAGACTAGAGAAAGTAGTTTTATATTTATATATAGTAGTACGTTTTTAATTTTTTTTTAATCTACTCTTAGACTACTAGATAAAAGAAATAAATAAGCTAAATATATTATACTAATAGGCTACTAATCTTATAAAGAAAAAATCTATATATAATTTTTATAAACTTATTATAATTATACCTTTTATAATATTTTAGTATAACTATAATAAAACTATTATATAAAAAAATATTATATATTTTTATAATTAGGCTATTTTTTAGTTAGACACTAAGCAGTTTTATTTTTTAAGTAAATTATTTATTAGTAAAGTATATAAGGGCTAAAAAAAACTAAAAAATTATTATACTAGATTATAGTACTACTATACTTAAGTAAAGTTTTTAAAATTAATAACTAAAGATAACAGGAAAGTTTTAGAATTAATATTACTTATAAGCTAGTTTATAATAAAGTTAAAACTATATTTAAAATTAAAATAATAAAAGAAGTTAAAAAGATTATAGTCTAGAGTAATATTTTTAGAATTTTCTATAAAAATATTTTATAAAATAGTAAATAGTTCGGACTGTATAAAAATAAAAACTAATTAATAAAAAAGTTTTAATACTTTTTTATATTTATTTATAACTATTATTAAAAATATAGTAAAATTAGTTTTAATATTATAAATAGTTATATTATTACTATTTTAATATATAAAAGCGTTAAGATTTTTTTTATAATAAAACTTACTAATAAAGCGCGTAGTATAAATAAACTAGTTTATATTAATTAAATACTTTATAATAAGATAGTTATATATCTATACTTTAAAAAAGTTTACTAGTTTTTTATTTTTAACTTCTACGTCTAGTAGTAGGGGGAAAAAAAATAAAACTATTTTATTTAGTAATAAGAAAATATATTTTATTTTTAGAGACTATAGTATATAATATTAATAAAATAGTAATAATAGACTAAGACTATAATATAGGTACGTAGAAAAGGTTATTTTATAGTTTTTAAAAACTAGTAAAGTAGTAAAGCTTTTTAAGGGCTAATAGATTAGTTATAAAATTATAGATTTTTAAAAACCTCTATCTATTTAGTAAAAGGGCGAGGAAGACTACTAGTATAAAGAGGGTAAGCTTAAACTATTTTATATAGCTTATCTATTTAATAAAAAAGAGTTAAAACTAATAGTAATACTCTTTAAATATATTAAAGTAGGTATAATTATACTTATTAAAAATAGTAGGAAGAGAACTTTATATTAAATTTAAATAATTAACTAGTTAGTACTACGCTTTTTACTAGTAGAGTTAAAGGTATAAAGTAAATAATTTTTTTATTTTCTCCTAGAGTACGTAGAAAAAAAAAAGAAATATTTTTTAAAATAAATTTATATAATAAAAACCGGCGTTTTAGTAAAACTTAAAAAAAATAAAAAAAATATTAGTTTTATATTTCTATATTATATAGATACGAGTATATTTAAAGGTTTTTATTATTATATTATAGTAAATTTAAACTATATTCTTAATAATAGCGTAAAAGTAGTAAAGTTTAGTATATAATATAGTATTTAAAATAGTAATATACGTAAGCGTTTTACTCTAAGTTAAAATATTAGTAAATATTTAAAAAAAACTAGTATACGCGATCTATAAATTAGTAAATATAAATAATATACTAAGTATTAATTTTAACTATTTTTATTATATTTTATATACCTATTTTATTATATATATAAGTTATACTCTTAGCGTATAATACGTAGTAGTAGTAGTGCCTATAAATATAAATTTATATTTAAAAAAATTAGAGTTAACTAAAATAGTATTATTATTTAGTAATAATAATAATAATAATAAAATATTATACGGCGGGTTTATTATTATAGTATATATTATTTTAAATTTATAAAGAAGGTAAAGGTGCTAAAATAATAGTAAAATAGATATAAAAAACTACTAGTAGTTTTTATTAACTACTTAGGCATTATACTAGAGTTAGTATTTACTTATAATTATTTACTAGGAACTATATAAATTATAATTATAATATAAGTATATTACTATATTTTACTTTATAGTAGAGCTAGTTATAATAAAATTATAATATTTATAATATTAAGCGTTCTTATATAGTACGAGACTAGGATATAAATTAATAATAGTTTTTAAAATATTAAAATTCTTATACTTTTTATATAGGGTATAATACTTAAAAAGATTATTTATATATTTTTAGATCTAGTACTATTTATTATTAATAGTTTTATAGTAATACTCTTTATTAAAATAAATATATATTTTACTAAAGAGGATAGCGTATCTATAAAAAGTATAAGTAATAAACTTATTAGCTTAGTTAAAGTGTATATACTTATATTAAACTATAGTAGTTTTAATAGATTTAATAGTTAATAAATATAAAAATACACTTTTATCTTTTAGCCTATAATTATAGTTTAAATTAGTTAGTAAAACTCTAGTAGTAGCGCTTTAGTAAAATAAAAAAATTAAAAAAATAAATAAATAATATTACGCTTTATACTAATATTATACTATAAATATTACTTAATATATAACTTAAGATTTTTACTAAAAATAAAAATATAACTACGCTAATTTTTAAAGCTAATAAATATATAAAGATAAAGGCACTACTCTTTATAGTTTTCTTAAATAGTAGTAAACTTACCGCTAAATTAATTTTTATTATACTTTTACCTAAAAATACTATATAATAGATTTATAAATATATTAATAAGTAAAGCTTACTCTAGTTTATTAAAAATATATATAAAAAACTAGTTAGTAAAATAGTAGATATAAAAGTAAATAGTAAAATAAATATATTAAATAAATCTATTACTATAAAATAAAAATAGAATATAAGCTAAGTATTAATATAAGAGGTTAATAAGTAATTAAAATACTACTTAAATAATACTTTAGTACGTACTATTACTAATTTATAAAAAATAAAAAAAGTTTAGTTTTAAAATATTATAGTAAATAATAGAGAATAATAGTACTAAAATTTTACTTAATACTTACTTAGTATTAGGGTAGATATAATAAATAAAATAGTTAGTAGAACTATTATAGTAGTATTAATAAATTATTTATAAAATTAGAAAATAGTGTTTTAGATATAAAAGTTATAATATATAAAAAGTAAACTTTTATATAATAATATAGTAGTCGCGTTACTACTATTTTTAAATTATAAAAATTTTAATTTAGATAAAAATAGTAAGGGGTATAGAATTTAATTAAAAAGTTATTTTATATTATTATAGTATTTTACTAGTATATATAAAAATATAGGTTTAATATAAGTAAAAATAAAAAAATTTACAACACTATATATAATTACTTAATAAAAATAAACTACTAGTATTATTAGTAAAATAAAATAGTATTAAATATAAGTAGTATTATAATTAGAGTTTAAGACACTAAAAGTTTTAGTTTATAAATAAAAAGCGCTATTTAGAAGCTAAGACTAAAAGTATATTTTAGTTATAAAAAAATATCTATTTAGTCTAGTATATAGTAGACTAGAAAAAAAAAAGTATATAGAAAAAATAGACTCTATTAGATAAAAAAAGTTTAGGTAATAGTTAGAGGTAGGAAAAAGGTAGAGTATACTAAAAATAAAATTTAAAATAGGTATATTTACTATACTACTCTATAATTCTATTTTAAATATATATGTTAAGCGAGATATAACTATACTATAGTTTATTTAGTAGATAGAGATAGTTATAAAATATAATAAAAGTATATTTAATAGTATAAGTAAAATTAAAAATATATATATAGCCTATATAATAGACTGTGCTCCTCTAAAGATTTTATTATTAAAAAAGTTAATAAATAATAATTTAGATTACTATAACCTAATAATAGAGTTATAGCTAATATAGTATTTATAGTTAATAAATACTATAATTAGAAATATATAAATTTTAATACTAAATTATAGTAAAAATTATACTAATTAAAAGAAAATACTAATAGCTATAGAGGGGTAGTAAAAAAAGTTTTAAAAGGAGAGAGGCTATACTTAGAGAGGGTTATTAGGAAAGTTTTTTATATATATTTAAAGGTAGATATTTATTATATAAAATTATAGCCTTAAACGTAATATTAAGTCTTATATTATAAATATAATATTAAGTCTTATACTATAAATATAATATTAAGTCTTATATTATAGATATAATATTAAGTCTAGTATAGTAGATATAATATTAAGTCTAATATAGTAAACGTAATATTAAGTCTTACTAGACTTAATATTAAGTCTAATATAATAAACTCGATATTAAGTCTAGCGTAATATTAAATTTAGTTAAACTTAATATTAAGTTTAGTATAGTCGCGCACGTACTACTTTTTAAGTAATATAAAATATATATTATTAATTCTAATAGTATTAAAGTTATTATATTAGGTAAAAGTACTAAGTTAAAAGCTAAAATTAATAAAATTAGTAAAATACTAAAGTTTAATTTTATAGTATTTAGAATCTATAGTTAGTATATATAAAAAAGGAAATAAAGATATATAAACACTATTTTATATAGAGCGTATTTATAAAAAGTGTTAATATTAGTTTTATATAAAATAGTATATTACTTTAGTCTATTACTATATAACTAAAGGCAAAATATAGTATTAAAACACTAGTTTTAGTTTATTATATAAGCTAATAAAAAGAGTAGTTTAAAGAGACGTATAGTAATAAACTAATTAGTATAGTAAAATAATAAAAAAAAAAAAATAAAAAAAAAAGGTAATAAGACTTTTATAACTTAAATACTAATTATAGAATTTTAATACCCTTCTCTACTTAATATATACTATATATTATTATAAAAACTATATAAGAATATTTAATAAATTAAATATAGTATAATACGTTATAATAAATATAATAATAATATAATAGTATAAAATTAAATTTATTATATTATATTATAGTAGTAATACTAAACTACCTTTTACTCTTAAAGATAAATAATATTTAAACTTATTAGGCCCCTACTAGTTTTTTTTATAAGAGGGATAGATACTATTTTTACTCTTAGAGGTAATTTAATTTTATTTTAGTAATACGATTTAGGTATATATAAAATATACTTTTTTTAAAGTATTAGAGTATATATAAAGGCTTAGGCTATATTTATAATTACTATTATATAAAAGATACTAATATATAAGTACTAGAATTATTTAATAGTAACTATATATCTAACTATAACTAATATAAAAAATAATTTTACTAAACTTTTAATACTTATACTATAATTTAGGCGTTATATTTATAATAATTTCTTAAAAAATATACTAGTATATTATACTATTTTTATTATAATATATAAACTAATTATAAGGCTCTATACTAAAAAATAAATTATCTAACCTATTAGCTCTATAAAAATAATAATTAAACGTAAAAGAGTTTATAGCTATATTATAACTATTATTTATAATACGCTAAAAAAACGCTATTAATATAATTATAAAAAAAATTATACTACTACTACTACTACTACTATAAGTTATAAAATAATAAGAAGCTAAAACTATAGTAAAAGCCTAAAATAAAAGTATATTAAAATAATTAAGAGAACTAGAGCCTACTATAGACTAGAATATAAAATAGTCTATAGTTAAAGGTAGGTAAAGAGTAAAAGTAGAAGTAAAAGTAGAAGTAAAAAGTAATATAAATATAATAATATAAAAAACTATAAAAGCGCTAAAGACTTATAAAAATATAGCTTTAGTAAAAATTTATATAATTATTACTATATTTAAGTAGACTATAAAACCCTTTAGAGCGGATACGTAGATAGTATATTTAAATATTTAGTTATATAGTATTATAGTAGTATTACTAAATTATTAAAATAATAAAAATATATAAATAATATAAATAAATAATATTTAATAGCGTAGATTATTATTATAAGTTAAATCTAAATATAAAAAAAAAAAAAAAAAGAATAAAACTAGTTTTTATATACTTTTAGTATAAGACTTTTATAAGAGTATTTAAAATCTAAAAAAGTATATAAGTAATATTAAATATAATATAATAAATAAAAAAGTATAAAATAAAAATAAAAAAAAAGTATAAGATAGTCTAGAATTAAATATATAAAATAGTAATAATAACGTAGAGGTTATAATACTAAAAATAATAAAAAAGAAAAATATTTTTATATAAAACTATATATAATTGTCTAAAATAAATATATAAGAATAAAAATAAATTATAAAAAATATATAATAATAACTAAAGGAGTTACTAATAGATATATATAAAAAGGATAGCTAAACGACTATTAAATATAACTATAATATAAAATATAAAATAAAACTTTAAAAGAAAAGAAGTATTAATAGAAATAGTAAATATAAAAAAAATAGTTAGTAATAATAATAATAATAGTAAATAGACGCCCTATATAAGATAAGTAAAAAAAAAAAAAAAAAAATTTTTATTTAGTGTATAAAAATTAATAAAAAAAGTATATATTTAATTTTATCCCCTAACTAAAACCTAAGGTATAAAGAAAAATATAAAAGGGAAAAAAAAAAAAAATATTTATTTTAGCGTAGTAGTAAGATAATAAAAATATATTTTTTCTTTTTATTAAATAGCTTATTACTAGTTATAAATTTACTACTTTACGGTTAGCGTAATAAAAAACTAAATATAAAATTTTATTTATTTTTATAAAGCGCAGTACCTACGTCTATAAATAAAAATAAATATATATATATAATACTAGACTAGCCTAAAAAGAACTATACTAATCTATTTTTAAGACTAAAACTATAATTTATTATAAATTATATTTTATAACTACTACTACTACTACTAAGAAAATACTTACCTAAAGACTACTTTTTAATTTTTTTAATTTTTTTAGCTACTTTTACGCAGCGTTTTTATAACTACTTAATTTTTACTTTATTAAAGTTTTAGTTATTAAATTCTATTTCTAGTAAATTAGCGATCTTTTTTTTAGTTTTAGTATATAAATCTTTATAAATAAAGCTAGTTTTTATACCTTATAGTTTAGCTTAATTAAATATTTTCTTTTTAGTTAGAATAAAGTTTTTTAAATAAAATATATATATAGCGGATATTTTAGGCATAGAACTAGTTTAAAATTTTTTCTTTAAAGCTTTTAATAGTAATAAAATACTTTAGTTAATAATAGTAATATTACTAAAAAAATAAAAAACTATTTTAAAAAGTATATTATAAAGCTATTTAGGCGTAAACTTATTTATATTTATAAATAGAGTATTTATAATTAAAGACGTTAAACTAGTATTTTTATTTAGGTAAACGTCTAAATTTTTTATATTTTATTTATTAAATAAAGCTAGTAATACGCTATAGGTACTAAGCGGTTTCTTATTTATATATTTAAAAAAAAGTCTAGAATTATTTTTACTAATTAACTTATTATTTATAAAATAGAGTTTACTACTTATATTTATAAAATTAATATTATATATATTACTAAGAGCAGTATTAAAAATACTTATTATAAAAACTATAAAATAGTTCTTTACGCTTATCTTTACTATTATATAATTATAAGTATTAGCTATAAAAAGCTAAATAATTAAATAGGATATTAGCTGGCTAAAATAAATAATATAACTAATTACCTAAAACTAAGTTAATAAAAAGGTAGGGGGGCTAAATATAACTATATTTAAATAGTACTCTTAGTGGTTTAGCCCTAAGTTTATAAAATATAATAAAATAAAAATTTTAATTATATTTATATAAGTAAAAGTATTATTAAAAATAATAGTAATAGTACTATTTTAAAATTAAAATAGATACTTAAACGTATACGTAAAGTCTTTATATATATTATTACTATATCTTAATAGAATAGTATAGATATATATACCTATAATATAAAAAGTAATTATTATTAATATTTACTTAAAAAAATTTATATAAAAAATAACTATTTTTTTTTACTACGTAATAATAATATTTATAATAATAAAATAAAGGGCTACTAAATATAGGTAAAACCTTATTAATATATTAAAATATAATATAGTTTTTTAAATTTATAAGTTTTAAAATAACTCCCCTTTTAAAACGGGTAAAAAGCACTTACGCTTTAAAATAAAAAACTACTTTAAATAGCCTATTTTATCGGCTAGCTATAATAACTTATACTTATTTTATATACCTACGTTAATATTATAGAAAAAAAAATATAAAAAAAAATAATTTTAACTACTATTAAATATATTATTATATTGCTTTAAAAATAAGTTTTTAATAATTATTTTAGCCTTTACCTTCCCTTTACTAGGTTTTTTAGCTAGCGTCTTACCTTTTTCCTTAGCTAACTTACTAGTAAAAGCCTTTTTCTTTTTTTTTTTTTTTAATACGCCTTACGCTTTATTAAAATAGTGCTTTTTTATAAAGGGGATAAGTATAGTATTAAACTTAATATTTTTATTAAAGTTTTTATTTTTTATTATTTTTTTTAGCTCTAGATTTATAGATACAGCCGTATTAGAAGTAATATAAATATAATAAAAATTTTTTAAAAAATAAAATAAAAAGATTATTAAATTAAGCTATATAATATATATAATTTAATTATTAATAATAATATAGATTTTATCGCCGTTATTACTAGTTATATTTAGTTTTAATTTATACTTTTTAGTAAATATATTATACAACTTCTATAGTTTAAGTAAATACTAGTATATAAAATAGACTTTATATAAGAAAGATATTATTTTAGTTAATATATATATATAGTTATTAATAAAAGGATTAAAGTAGTAAAGTACTTTATAACTTAAGTAAATATTATAATTAAAACTTATTTTTTTATAAATTATATAAAGCGTAATATTAATTATAATTTTATTATTATAGTCTCTAAATATCTAATTATATACCTAAGCGGTATATCTATATTTAATATTTTTAAAAAGGTAAAACTTAGTATATAAAATATAATAGTACTCTATTATAAATTTTATAGCTTTTACTAAGTAGTCTTTATTATATATAAGAACTAGTTAATTTATAAAGTCTTAGTATCACTATAGAGTAGGCGTAACTATTAGTAATAAAATAAAGTAAGCGCCTTTTTAAAAAAAATAAGCTATTATATTAAGTAAGTTACTAGTATTCTTAAGCATATATACCTTATTAAGGATAAAGTAGTTAATAAGACTTATATAGGTAAATAGATATATTTTTTATAAAAGTTTTATATTTAGATTCCCTAAATAGTTTTTTTTAAAAAATATAAAATTTTTATTTTTTATTTTTTTGCGCTAGCGTTACTGTTTCTTTTACTTATAATATAAAATATTTAATAAATAGAAGATTATAATAATAATATAGCGTATAAAAAAATTATATATATTTATATAGTAGTAATTATACGTTAAAATTTTAAAAAAATTTTATATTAGATATTACTACTAAACTAAGTAGTACCCCTAACTTTTTTATAAAAATAATATTTAATAATATATAATAAGTCTTTAACTAAATTATAAATCTTAATAGTAGTCTAAGTAATAAAATATAATAGAGTAATAACTTTAGTAATTTAAAATAATAGTAGCTTTTTAAAAAAATTTTAATTTTAATTTTTTATATAGCGCCGTATACGTAAAAAGTCTTTATTAAATTTTTACTATAGTTAAAAAATAAAAATAGTACTATATAAAATAAAAAAGAAAAAAAAAAAAAAAAAAAAAAAAAAAAAAAAAAAAAAAAAATTAAAAAAAAAAAAAAAAAAAAAAAAAAAATATTTTTTTTTTTTTTTTTTTTTTTTTTTTTTTTTTTTATTATTTTTTTTTTTTTTTTTTTTTTTTTTTTTTTTTATTTTTTTTTTTTTTTTTTTTTTTTTTTTTTTTTTAATTAATTATATAAAAAAAAAAAAAAAATTAAAAATAAAAAAAAAAAAAAAAAAAAAAAAAAAAAAAATAAAAAAAATTTTATAAAATAAAAAAAAAATTAATTTTTTAAAAAAATTTTAATTTTAATTTTTAAAAAAACGACAAAAAAAAAAAAAGTCTTTATAAAATTTTAAAAAAAAAAAAAAAAAAAAAAAAAAAAAAAAAAAAAAAAAAAAAAAAAAAAAAAAAAAAAAAAAAAAAAAGAAAAGCGGATTTCTGTTTAATAATAAAATAAAAAAAATAAAAATATATTTTATTTTTTTATACTCTACCTACTAAACTAAAAATACTAAAGTTAGGGCTTATATTAACTACTACTATTATTATTAATAGGGTTTTCTCTATTTCTGTATTATCCTTTATAAGTATATTTTACCTATAAGGCTTATTTTACTAAATAGCTTATTTAATTTTTTATATTTCTTATTAAATATAATTGTATCTAAGTATCTAAAGCTAAATAGAAGACTTATAAATATTTTACTAGTCTAGTATAGTAGTATCTAAGTAAGAGTTATATTAAAATTAACCTAAAGCGCTAATATAATTTTATAAATTTAATTTTATAGGTTTCTACTAGTAAAACTATTAAATATTACTATACGTCTCTTTTTATTATATTATTTTATTTAAATTAAGTAGGTTATATACTTTATATATTTTAGTAAGCTAGTCTTTATTAATACTTTACTATAGATTCTTTTCTATTATATATAAAAAATTTAAATTAATTTTTTTTTATAACGCGCCTAATCTCTTTTATTAAATTTTAATTTTTTTTAACTATAAATAGTTTTTATACTAGTTTTAATTTTACTTATATAAATTTATTATTTAGCTTAGTAACTACGTAATTATTTAGCTAAATAAAATTTTTAAACTATATTTTTTATTTTTTAGTAGTTTCTACTAACTCGTCTTTTAAGGCGCGGGGTATTTTTTTAAATAAAAATAATAAATTTATTTTATTTAAATCTATACTACTAGGATTTATATTACAATTAGACTAAGAAGTTTTATATTTATTTTAGTCTACCTAAGCTATTAAAAGGTAAAAAAATTCTTTATCTATAATAGACTAATTAGTAATATTTACTAAATAATTAGTACTAATAACCCTTTACTTATTCTTCTACTAATAGGTTTAAGTAAATTATAGGTTTAGGTCTTTTAACTTTTTAAACTACTTAAATAATAGTTAGTATAAATATCTCTTATATAGTACGTAAATAAAGGCGTTATAATTAATAAACTTAATTAGTAGTTTCTTATTAAATTTATAATAAATATTTTTAACTATTTTTTTAAACTCTTTATTAGGAATACTAATTATATTCTCTTTATTTTTTTTAAAGGAAAAAAATATATTAATATTTATCTCTTTAGTATTACTATTTTCTTTTAGCTTACTATATAATACCTTATTATAGTTATTAAAATTAATAAAATATATAAATATATTACCGCGCGGGAATATATCTGCTATATTAATAAACTATTAAATTTTATACTCTTTAGCTATAGTATAGTATTTTTTAATATACTTATTAACTATATTATATTTTTTACGTAATAATTTAATTTAAGTATAAAAAATACTAAACTTTTTCTATAATTTAATTAAGAATTTTATATTCTCTACTATTTATTAGACTATTAATTACTTATACTATAAATAGTTATAGCGTATTATAAAATAGTAATTAGTATTAATAATATTTAAAAAGTAATATTTTTTTAGGAGACCGTTTACGTTGTAATTTAAACGCTTATAAGTTTACTTTACTATTTTTTTAAAGTATTTAAATACTATTTTTCCTATAGCCGCCGCTATAATATATTACTTACGCTAGTAACTATTAAAAATAGTTTATATAATATACTAATATACGTATATAGTATAATTAGTATAAAATAATATTATTAGTATAAAATAGTATAATTATAAATACTAGTTAGTAATAAAAAACTTTTAAATTTTATAAATATAATAGTACTAAAACTTAGTCTATAATAAATTTTTTTAAGTCTAGTTTAGTAGATACTTATTTTAGTTATACTTAACTATTTTATTAAACGTATTAATTAGGGTATTAAATAAAATAAACTTTATACCCTTTTTATTTTTAAACTAAGCGCCGCCTTATACGTAGTTTAGGGTAATATAATTATACTAAGTATTAATTTTATTATACTTATATAAGTTATTAATAGTTTTAGTATTAATTTTTAATATAATTACTATATTATTCTTATTTAGTTTATGTCTAGACTTAGCTTAGACTTATTCTTATATAATAGTTTTTTAATATAGTATTTATAGTATTACGACTAAAAAATTTTATATTACTAAAAAAAACTTAGTATTAGAAAAATTTAAATTTAATTAAGTAATTTTTAAAATTATACCTACGGCCCTAAATATATTATTTTTTTTTTCTCTTTATTTTTTAGCTCTTTTTTATTAATAACTAAGAGACTAGTAGAACTCTACTAAGAAGATATAACTAATATTTAAAACTTTAAGAGGCTAAATATTAAAAAATAAAATAAGAGTCTATTATTAAAAAAATAATTTAAATTTAGTATTTTAGAACTAAGTAATAATAAAACTATATTAAGACCTACTTAAAATATATTTTTAAAAAAAATAGTTCTGTAAAGTATATTATTAATAAAAAAAATATTAACTAAAAAAAAAAAGAGAAATATTTTTATTTTATATAGATTTTAGTAAAATAGAAATTTATTTCTCCTTTTTTTATATAATAAAAGCACTTACTTAAACTTATTTAAAATTAATATTTTAGTAGTAATAGAAAGGAAATTTTTTATTTAAAACTTAATTATATTAGTATTATTTAGTTTAGTATATAGAATTTACTTAGTAAAAATTATAAAATACTACTTTTTAATACTACTACTCTATTTATAGTATCTATTTTCTCCCTCTATTTTTTATACTTAAGAAAATTTTTTTTTAAAAAGTATTTAAAGTATATTTTTTAAAAAGGTAACTAATAGGGCCTAGGAGCTAATTTCTATAGTTATTTTAGCTACTAAATACTAAGAGAGAAAAAAAAATAGTTCTTTATACTAAATTTTATTAAATATAAACCCCTATAACTATTAGCGTAATTTTTACTTTTTATAAATTTTTAGCTTACGCGCCTATATAGCCGCCTATATAATATATTAAATAAATAAATAATATATAATTTTATACGTAGGACGTTTTTAAAATATATATAATTATAAAAAATTATTTTAGAGCGGAGGGTACTAAGATTTTAAAAGTATTAAGGACGTTTTATTTAAAAAGTTTAGTATTAAGATAAAAAAATAAAACTAGCTAGAGGACTTACTATAATACTAACTTAAGTAAAGTCTTAGTATTACTAGTATATAATAAAAATACGCCCTCTTTTTTTATAAAAAAATATTTATATAAGGGAATTATTATTATACTACTATACTGTTTATTATTAAGGATAAACTTAATTAAATTAACCTTTCTTTTATAATAAAAATATATCTCTAGCCTTTTTTATACGTACTATTCTTTTATTTTTTCTTTTTTTTTTTTATTAGTATATTCTATCCGTTCCTTTTATCTATTATATTATTTTTTTTTTTTTTTTTTTTTTTTTTTTTTTTTTTTTTTTTTTTTTTTTTTTTTTTTTTTTTTTTTTTTTTTTTTTTTTTTTTTTTTTTTTTTTAAAATTTTTTTTTTTTTTTTTTTTTTTTTTTTTTTTTTTTTTTTTTTTTTTTTTATTTTTTTTTTTTTTTTTATTTTTTTTTTTTTTTTTTTTATTTTTTTTTTTTATTGGTTGATGGGTGTGTTGTTGAGGTGGGGGCGCGCTAATCGCGCTAGTACTAGCGCGGCGCTATACCTTTTTTAACCTAGCCTTACCTAACTTTTTTAATATATTACGTATAAAGGTATATATATACTCCTTTTTTTTTAAAACTCCTTTTAGTTATTCTAAGCTACTATAGCTATACTTTTTATTTAATTAATATATAAATATATTATAAGTTTTATATTATATAATAGCTTACCCTCTAAATTAAGACGTAATAATATATATATACTAAGTAGGTTTTTATTTCTACTCTTTAGTTTATTAGGATCTCTATATAAATATATATATATACTCCTCCTTTTTAAAACCCCTTTTCGTCGCCTACACAGTCATTATAGCCATACCCTTTTATTTAATTAATATATAAATATATATAGGATCTTTATAATTTAACCTATATTCCTTTTAATTTTATTAAATAACTAGGTTATAATTTCTTGTAGCTTTTTATATTTTATATAATAAAAGAAGCTCTATACTACTAATTTAAGTAATAGTATTAACTAAGCTTTTACTTATTATATAAAAATTTTTTAAAGTTTTTATTATAAAGTGGTTTACTCCTTTACTAAAATATATATTATAAAAAATATTAAAGTATTTAATTTTTTTAAAATTTATATCTCTAAGTTTTTTAGGCTTTAGAGTAAGCTAAAATAAGATTAAACTAATATCTATATTATATAATATATAGATTTGCAGCTATTCGTTAATTATATTAATAGTTTATATATATACTACTTATTTAAAAATTTACTTAAGTAACTAACTAAAAAATTAAAATAAGACTTATATTATAGTACTTATTAACTACTATTTAAGTTGTATAATATTTTTACTAATTTTTAGTTTACTTAAATTGTAAGCTTACGTATGAAAAATTTTATTAAATACTTTACCTATATCTATAATAGTAATACTATATACACTATTTATTAACTTTATAACCTCTTTTTAAAAGATAGGCTAATCTTTTTTTATGTTATAAAAAAGAGTTTTATTAAATGTAATATTAAGCCTTATAATAATCTAGTTAAATAACAATATTTATATTTTATTAATATTAAAAGCTACGTAACGAACTAAATATCTAATATAAGCTTATAAATTTATTTTAAATTTATACTTATTACACTTCGCTGCGTAATCCCTTTTATTAAATATATATAATAATTATAGGTATATATATTACTCTAATCTAGATATAGATCTGCCATTGAGTATTTTATAAATTTAAATTTATAATAATAAAAATACTATCTAAACTAGTTATAAAAGACTATTACCTTTTTACCTTATAGGTAGCTTAATTTAAGTATTAAAACCTCTATATATAATATTCTTACTAGTAAATTATTAAAGGTCTGTTATAAATATTATAATTCTAAGAACGTATACTACTATTATTATATAACCTATCTATATAATTAACTATAAACTTTATTAATTATATCTCTGTTATATATTATTAATTACTATAGTCTTCTTAGTTCCGATACTTTTTATATTACTTTTATAAAATTTATAATAAAATATAATACTCTAAACTCTAAAATAAAAACTATTTTTATAAGTTTAATATAAACATATTACTAATTTTTTATAGTTTAATTATAAAATTAGTTATACTCTTAATATTATCTATAATAGTTTAAAGTAGTACTAGACTATTTAGGTACTAAATACTAATTTAATATTATTAAGTAATTAGGGTGTACTAGACGCTATTAATTAAGAATAAAATTTAGACCTAGTATTTAGTAGCTAGGGCTATAGTAAATTACTTAGTAACTATTTTTATAGGCGTATTTTAACTCTTACTAGTCTTAATTTAGTAGTTTACTATTATTTATTTAGGTAGTAGGTAGCAAATACTTATATATAAGTAATAGACTAAAATAGTTTTTTTAAGTATTATTATAATATTAAGGCTTGTATACTATTTTTAATTACGAGTTAATTATATAACTAGGTTACCTAAATTCTCGCCTTTTATATAAATATTCGATCTAGATTATTATATTTTATATATTTGTATACTAATTGAACAAATAGTGTGGCTGTAGTGGCTCGGGGCGACTAAAAGGGGTTTTAAAAAAGGAGGAGTATGTGTATACCTTCATATTGTATTTTATAACTAATATAAATTTATCTTTTGCTTTAAAAATATGTATTATTTAGTTTACTATTATTATAATCCTAGCGCTTTAGAACTATAAGGTAATTTTCTCTATATAATTTAATACTAGTAGATATTTATTTTTATATACTTTAATTATTTCTTTTTATTATATTACTATTGTTAATTATTTAATTAAGTTTTTACACACTGTTATTAATTATCTATTAATTCATTTATTACAATAACTAACTTAATTCTAATAGAGTCCTATTAACTAATAAGCTGTTTAAGCTAGTTTAATTAGTATATATAATTCTAATTTCTTACTATATAGAAAGAAATCCAAAAAGAAATTAATTCTAATAAAAAAATATTACTTTTATAAAAGATTATTAACTAGTATCTTTTACTCCCTATTAAACTAGTCCTTTAAAATACTAATAATCTTATAATTAAGAAATAATATAAAAAGAATTTTAAAAAATATAAAAAATAAGTATAGTAGTACTCTATATAGAAAGTAATATATAAACTACTATTTATTAATTAGTTTATAGATTATAATTATATTAAAAACTTTAGAGCCTAAGAGAATAAAATAGTATATCCTAATATTTTAAAACTAATAATAATTAAAATATTTAATGGCTAAAAGCTAATACTTTAAGAGATAATATTTATATTTAGAGTTAGTCTAGTACTAACTAATACTAATATATAAAATTTAGTATAAGTATAATACTATATTTATTTTAAAAAGGCTTAGTATAGAAAATAGAATTCTAAGTAATAGTATAATAAATAGCAGCTCTTTTATAAAAACACGCGAATATATAAAATATTTAACGTAATAAAAAAAATAACTATTTATAATTTTCTAATTATACTAATATAAAGAATTACCTCTAACTAAGTATAATTAATAAAATATAATATTACTTGTAATTTAATACTTAAATAACCTCTTTTATCTCTAAATAAGATTAAAAACGTTTTTTAAAATATTTTAGTAGTAGTCTCTACGTATTAATTATAAAAAGAGCTTAATAATATTTATCAGATTTAGTAAGTATACATCTAATACTAACTTAAGTACTAATAAAAATTAGAATAAGTATTAAACTAAGTATAAGTCTCTCTATTTATACTTAAAATTAGCTTATTATTACTAAATATTAAAATATTATTATAGGCTTAAGATCGCAGTTCTAAAAAAATAGTTAAAAAAATTACTACTAATTATACTTTCTAGCACTAATAGAATAAATATTTTAATTACTTATAGTAAACTAAATATACTAAAAAGTAATAAGTACGTGTAGATAATAATCTAGGAATACAAACGCAGTAAAGAAACTCTATTAAATACTAAACTATATACGTAATAATTAAAAGCTAAAATAAAAATTAACTAAGAATAATATCTATTTAAACAGCTGCTTAATTAAATAATAAATATATTAGTAGGCTAGCAGTTAGTATTAAACTAGTAGCCTATATTAGCGGGCACTAGAGTACTTAGCGTAATATAACGTAGTTACCTTAAGGGCTACGTATATAATATAAATAGTAGACTATAGAACCTATATAATTACTACGTAAACTTCCTCTATTATTAAAGTTGCCTAATCGCTATATCTAATAAGTTTAAGTAGTACCTACGTAAACTAAATATACTAATCTATAAATAAAGATTTATACTAAAGTTTTAACAATGAAAGGTAAATACTAATACTAGAATAGTATACTTAAATTAAGTTATAGTAACTATTATAAATCTTTTATAACTTATATTTATTAAAAAAAATATAAAAGTATTTATAGTATTATAATATTTAGCGCGTATCCTTTCCTAAAGAGTATTATTTTAAATAGTAGTACTACTATATATTTAATTAATAATACCTTAATAAAGGTATATATATACTCCTCCTTTTTCGAACCCCTTTTAGTCGCCCCGAGCCACCACAGTTACACTTTTTATTCGATTAATATATAAATAAATAGTAATTATTAATATAGGTAATTAATTTTTAAAGTGAGTCTTATATAGTATAAAAGACCCTTATATAAAAAATTTAATACTTAAAAGTATTATAGTAGTAAAAAGCTTTTATATTAATATTATTTCTAAAACGTAATTAGAAAAAAGTAGTATTTAGTATTTTAGTATTACTTATATATTATATAGAGGTACGCTAAAATAAAATATTATTATACTAAAATTATAAAATAAGTATAACGTTATTTTTATTAAATATAAGCCGATTACCGTTTATTTTATATTTAATACTATAATAGATAATATAATACTTTAAAATTATAAATAAATTATCTCTATAAAAAATATTAAGTCGATATAATATTATTAATTAGAGTGCTTAAAAAAACTAGTATTATAGGTATTAGTACAGTATACTTAAAATGTAAAAATTAATAGTATAACTTAATTAAAGTACGTAAACTACTTTACTATTTATATAATATAAGTAATTTTTAAAAAACTAAAAGAATAATTACTATAACTATTTTTTAAGTATTATAAAACCTCTTTAATATACTAATAAGAAAATTAGCGAGTAATAAAGTATAATCCTAAAAAATAAATTTAGTAAAAATATATATAATTATAACCTCTTCTAAACTTTGAGTGTAGGTAGTATTTAAAAGAAGGAGAGAAAGCTATTACACTCGCCATTTTAAACGCGCTGTATACGGCCTATAGTTCTACTCTACCTAAGATAATAACCTATAAATACTTTATTATTATTCTATAGTTATTATTCTACTATTATTACCACTACTACTTAATAAATTATTTTTAAGTTATCGCTCTACTAGCTATAATAGAATATTAAAAACCCCTATTTAATAGATTCTAATTATAGCGCCTCTATTCTATTTACCTATATTAAGTAAGGACGTAGCGTATACTAAGTTGATATAGCTCCCACGGATAAACGTAACGAAATAATTATAACCTCTACTTAAAAGACTTAGAATTAATTATAAATATCTTTAAAGACTTTACTAAATTACTTTTTAAATAATATAAGTTTAAAATTTATATACTTATTTAAAATAATAATACTACTATAGTACTATAGTATAGTTAATTATATTTTAAAAAATAGGTTGATAATTAAAAAATTAAACTTATTACCACTATAATATATACTTATAAGTTAAATAGTAGTACTAAAATAGTACCATAAAAAATAATTTTAAAATTAATAAAAATATAATTAAATAGTAATTTATTTACTAAGTCTTAGTCTAAGAATATAAGTACTATAATATAGTTATATAGAATAAGTTTTATTATTATTTTATTAAATATAATTACTTAATAAGGTACTTAATAGCTAGTTTAAGTAGTACTTTAGTTAATAGAAGCTTATAATTATAAAAAATATAATAGCAGATTTACGTCCTAATTAGAGTAAAATATTTATATATAGTTACTATACTTACTTTTTAAATAAGGAACGCTTAGTAAACCGTAATAGGTATAAATTTTAGGTAAGCCTATAGGACTACATTAGGTATATAGTAAACTATTATACTTTTAATATTTATAGAATATAGGTCCTAGTACTAAATTAAATAATTATAATCCCTTTTAGTTGCCCCGAGCCACTACAGCTACAGTTTTTATTCGATTAGTATATAAATATAAAATATAAGTAATTATAACTTAAAATATTATTTTTAATAAAGAGCTTTTCTATAAGAGACTTTTTAATTACGGGATACAAAAAAAATAGTTTTAGTTATTAAGGTACTCTATAAAATTAAATTTATAATCTTAAGTATAGTATTTAATAATATACGCTTACTAGTCTAGTCTAATAAGTAAATAAAATACAATAAATATCTAAATTCTAATTATAAACTTAGATATACTAATTATAATTAGTATAAAAAAGTATTAGGCTAGGCTCCTTTTAATATTACTAATAATTTAATAGCATATAGGATAATTACTTAGCTAGTAATTATATAAGATTCTATATAATATTAAATAAATAATTAAATTTTTAAATTTAGAAGCGACGCTAGCGCTAGATATTACTTATAATAATTTTATAAATAATTAAAAAATACCTAATAGCTACTAAAAAATATATAAAATTAAAAAAACTAGTTTATTAAATTGTTAAAAAGATTTTTTAAAGTTTAAAATATAATTACTCTATAACTATCTTTTAAATTATAAATAATCCTTCTACTAATATAATTAAAATAAAAATATTACTAGTTTAATACTACTAAAACCGTAATTAGGGAAAGGTAATATAATTAAATAAAATATTATAGTAATAGAAACCTAAAATTAAATTTATAAATTTACTCCTCTATAGAAACTAATCTAAATATTATAATTTAAGTAACTACTAAAAAGGTAAAATAAATTTTATAAATACGTATATAGTAATTACAAAGCTATAAAATAATAATTTATAAATTAATTATATATATATATTCTTTTTTAGCGCAATTAAAGCACGGATTAGTTTATAAATATATATTACTTTTAATACTATAACAATAACTATATTACTTAACAGAATATTTAAAATATTATTTTTTAATTACTCTACTCGCCGTAATTTATTTTAAATATATAAAAATAATTTTCCTTTACTACTTATATTATAAACGCAGCCTACTTTATATCTGTTTAGTAATTAATATAAATAAGCCTTATATATAAATATTAATACGCTTTTAAAAAAAAATCTAAATAGAAATTAGTAATAAAGAAGTAAATAATTAATTTTTACTATTAAAATAGGTCTAAACTTATAAATTTAATTAAGATATATACTTTATTAAGTATAAGGTGGCGTCTTCACGGCTTTATACCGTGAACAATAGTTATCACCTTATATCTAATTATTAAGTTAATCTTTTTCTAGGCAATATAGATAGTATTAAAGAGCTACTATCTACTTAGCTATAGTTATAGTCCTCTAAATCCTCTACCTACTTTATTAAAATATAAATACCTACTAATACTTAGGCGTATACGTATATATAACCTAAATATATACCTACCTATCTCTTTTTCCCCTTAACGCGTAGTAGCTGCTATGCCTGCTAACTTAGCAACTATTATAGTGTTAAGCACCTCCTATATCTACGCGCTATCTATTATTTCTAGTATAAAATTTATTTTTTATCCTCTTATTATTTTCTTTTTATAAAATCTTATTATAAGCTATTATAGCTTATTACTTTATAATATAGCTAGACTAGTAGTATTTTTAATATACCGTATCTAAACGTGCTATATTAGTAAATATAGCTTAATATCTCCCTCTACTATAATTACTATTTTATACTTATCACCCTAGTCGGCGAGTAGACGGCGGGTAGTATTATAGTATCTTCTTTTTAGTATATTAAAAACTCTTATAGTATTAACTTTAGTAACTTTATTAATATATACTTATATATTTAATAGTAGATACTTTATAGCTATTTTTACTACTTATACGTAAAGGTTATTATTAGGTGTACCTTTATAGACAGGTATATAAGGCATAGTTATTATAACCTTATTTTTAATTATAATACGTAAAGTCGCTGTTAGTATATTTATAAATATTAGTTAACTATACGCTATAAGCCACTAAAAATAAATACTACCCTAGTATTTATACTAGTATTTACGCCGGTATTTATAATATACTAAATTCTATTTTATATAACTTTAATAATAACTTTAATAATAACTTTAATAATAATATAATAGAGTAGGCGTATTATAATATAGTAGCACTACAGCAGTCTAGCCTAAAAAAAAAGAAAAGAGAAAAGGTAATAGTAGCCCTATACTAGGGTACTAAACTTTAGTACGCTAAGCTATATACTAAGCTATATACTAAGCTATATACTAAGGCTATAAATTTAAGTTACCTACTAACCTAAATTAAATATATTTTTTACAGTCCTTTATACGCTTATTTTTATAACTATATCTAAGGAAATAACTTGTTTTAGCCTATACCTTTTTTAGACTAGTGTCTCGATGCTATACTTTACCTCTCTTTATAAGATTAAGTATAAAGTATATATTATTATAAAAGATAATTTTTAAAAAATTAATTTTATATATTTAATATATACTATTATCGTAATAATAAGACTTATATACCCTTTCTAATTACGGATTAATTGCGTAACTAAATTACCTAATTACTCGCCTATTATATATATATTTACTTTTAATTATTTTATTTTATAAACAGTATTAATTTACTTTTTACTCTAAAAATAAATATTATTTAGTTAATTATAATTATAAGTCTAGCGCTTTAAAACTATAGAATAATTCTCCCTACGCAACTTAACGCTAGTAGGTACTTATTTTTATATACTTTAATTATTTCTTACTATTATACTATTATATTTAATTATTAAACTAAGTCTATTATTTTTTAATTACCTACTAATTAGTCTATTACAATAATTAACTTAATTCTAATAGAGCTTTATTAGCTAATAAGCTACTTAAGCTAGCCTAATTAATATATATAATTCTAATTCCTTACTATATAGAAAGGAATCTAGAAAGAAGTTAACCCTAATAAAAAGAATATTACCCTTATAAAAAATTATTAACTATAATACCCTTCGCTCTTAGTCTAACTAGTGTTTTTAAATACTAATAATTTTATAATTAGGAAATAATATAAGAAGGATTTTAAAAAATATAAAATAAAAGTAAAGTAATACTCTATATAAATAGTAAAATATAGAGTACTATTTACTAATTAGTTTATAAATAATAATCGCCTTAAAAATTTTAAGAACTAGATAAATAACACTGTATAACTTAATATTTTAGGGCTAATAATAATTAAAATTTTTAATTACTAAAAGCTAACGCTTTAAAAGATAATATATATACTTAAAGCTAATTTTATACTAACTAATACTACTATATAAAATTTAGTACGAGTACAGTACTATACTTATTTAAAAAAAGCTAAGTATAAAAGATAGGATCCTAAGTAATAGTATAATAAATAAAAGCTCCTTTATAAAAAGGCGCGTATATATAAAATACTTAATATAAAAAGAGAAATAACTATT
The DNA here is from genome assembly GCA_030770415.1 of Pleoardoris graminearum. NCBI lineage: Eukaryota > Fungi > Ascomycota > Dothideomycetes > Pleosporales > Didymosphaeriaceae > Pleoardoris > Pleoardoris graminearum. The sequence goes on from JASEKS010000288.1 coordinate 32,760, forward strand.
TATAATTTTTTAATTATACTAAAGTAAAAAATTATCTCTAACTAAGTATAATTAATAAAGTATAATATTACGCGTAATTTAATACTTAAATAACCCTTTTTAACTTTAAATAAAATTAGAAACGTCTTTTTTATAATACTTTAGTAGTAGTTTTTACGTACTAATTATAAAAAAAATATTAGTAGTATTTATAATATTTAGTAGATACGGCTTTAATACTAACTTAAGTACTAATAAAAATTAAAATAAGTATTAAACTAAGCATAAGCCTAACTATTTATATTTAGAATCTACTTACTACCGCTAAAAGCTAATTTATTACTATAGGCTTAAGACTATAGTTATAGGAAAATATTTAAAAAAAATTATTACTAATTATACTTTCTATTACTACTAGGAAGAAGATTTTTAATTGCCTATAATAGACTAAATATACTAATCTAAAAATAAAGATAGAAAAAGAAGACTTTAAAAATTAAAAGATAAATACTAATAATAATTTATACGCTTTAGAGAACTACTTAATCTATAAAATATATAATTACTAATTATTAAATAAGTAAAAAGTAAAGAGAAGAGAGTCTATTATATTTTATCTATTCTAACTAAAAGAAATCTAAATAAAAGAAATCTAAATAAAAGAAATCTAAATAAAAGAAATATAAAATAAAAGAAATTAATTATAAGAAAAGTAGATAATTATAACTATAGTATAACTAAAATCTTATTAAGTAGCTTATATAATTAATTACGCTTATATTTCTAAGCCTTACTTAAATAGAAACGGCCGCCTAAAATTTTAAATAAATAAAAGTAGCTTAGAGTCTAAAATAGATAAAAATAGTTAAAAGTTTAAAAAAAAAGGACTCTAGCTATAGGAGTATAACTCGCTCTTTATTTTTTAATACTCTGATAAATAATTATAATTATAATATTATTATTTTAATTTTATATATATATTATAGCCCCTTAAAAATAGATTAAACTGCTTTTAACTTAGGCTTAAAATAAATTTATTTAAGCAGCTAGTAAGATCCTTCTTTAAATTAATATTTTAGTCTATTATTTATGTAGCGTTATTAGCTATCTACTGCTTAAATAGACGATAGTAAAGTACTAAATAAAAATTAATAATAGCTAAAATACGCCTAAAAGGATACTTATAAGCCGGATTATTATAGCCCTAACTACTAAAAATAAAATCTATATATTAGTTCTAATTAGAAAAACCTAATAGACTTTAATTACTTAATAATACTATATTAGTACTAAGGTAAACTAAATAATATTTATTTTTAAAATAAAAGGTAAATTAATACTATTTATAAAATAAGATAATTAAGATTAAATATATATATAATAGGCAAGTAATTAAGTAACCTAGTTACGTAATTAACCCGTAATTAAAGAGGGTATATAAGTTTTATTATTATAATATACCCTCTAGGTAAGCTGTATTTAAGTAGTAAGCCTATCTTAAAATTACTTAAGGTAAATTTTAGTTTTATAATATTTTACTATAAAAATTACAGTATACTTAATTTTTTTTATTTAATTTTCTTTTTATAGATATAGATACTATCTATTTTTATAATAAGTTTACGGCTCTAAATAATCTGCTTAACTAATCACTTATAGTAGCTTATTTTATTAGTTTACTTTAAGTAAGACTTATTTTCTATAATATCTTATAATTAGCTATTATTTTTTATTTTAACTATCGTATTTTTTATATTTAGTAAGTAAATAAAATTATAGGCGTAGTAGATAAGTAATAAATTATATAAGTAAAAGCGGCTTTACTACGCTAGTTAAGTATAATAGCTATTTAAATTATTCTTTTTTTTTTTTTTTTAGTTTATAATAATTTTTACTATAGTAGGTAATACTACTATTATTACTCTATTTTATTTATCTAAATATTATTAACTAATTATAGAGTACTTCTAGACGTTTTAGTACTTATTTTTTTACTTATAATTACGCTAGTAAATGGGTTAGAGTTACCTAGAATTAGGTTAGGGTTAGGTTAAAGTCGTATAAATAATAGATTAGGGTTAAATTAAAATTATATAAACTAAGGGTTAGAGTTAAATTAAAATTATATAGACTAGAAGTTAAGGTTAAGTTAAAGTTATATATACTAGAAGTTAAAGTTAGATTAAATTATATAGACTAGGGGTTAGATTAAATTAAAATTATTAGAGTTTCTTTCTTAAAAATTACTAAATTAAATATAGTATAAAACTTTAGTTTAGTTTATATATTTATAGAAATTAAATTATAATAGCTATTAATTATAGGTTTTTACTATAGTGTATAGACTTTTAACACTTTTATAAAAAAAAGTAATTTATTTTTATAGTTTTTAGTACCTTTTATTAAATTTTTATTTATACTATATATATTTTTTATATACTCCTTAATAAGCTTCTAAGGTGCTAAAAAGTCTAGTAAATTATTAACTTTATTATAAAAAGTTTTATTATCTCCTATTTTTATTACTATATTTTATAGTCTAGTTTACTCCTCTATTTCTTAAAAAATTAAATTAGTAATAATTATAATCTGCTAGATTATTTAAGTAGAAAATTAATACTTTTAATTACTAATAATATCTTTAGTAATATTAAAAATATATTTAATACTAACTTACGTAATTAGTATAGTAAGTATATCTTTTATAACTTAAGCTAGTTAAGAAAATATATCTTTATATACCTACTACTAATTTAGTATATTAAAACTCTTAATTATTTTTACGTAAGGAGTACTTAAGTAAATTTTTTTTTATATATTTAGTTACTAACCTCTTTAGTTTTTTTTATAAAAAATACTTAGCTTAGAGTTAAAAAACTATTTAATAGAGTAGTAGGCTTTTAAAACTACTTACTATTTTATAGTTATTATATAAAGGGGTTTAATAAAGGTATATAACTTATACGCCTATTATTATTATAATAATTAAAGTAATTAAAGAATTATTTTTATTAAATATATTTATAGTAGGGTTTCTATATATTATTTTAAATTAGTAGTTAGAGTTCTACTATAATAAATATTTATAATAATTATATTTTATATACCGTAAGCTTTTATATTAAATTAAAAATAATTATATAGTTAAATAAAAACCTCTACTTTAGATTTATTTTTAAATAGTATTTACTTAACTTAGTATAGCTATTTTTAGTTATAGATTATACTATTTTTAGTTACTTAATATTCTTTTTATATTTTAGGTCTTTATTATCTAACGTAACTATTATCTTATCTAAGAAATTAAAAAGATAGTTATATATAAGCTAAATATATTAAATTTAAAGTTTCCGATTCTTACTAAAAAAATTTATAATATTTTTAAAATATTTTAGTATTTTAGTAAATGGTTTAAGGTAATACTACTCTATAGAGAATAGTCTAAATTACTTAAAATTATAAAAGTTTATCTTAGCTATATTACTATTAGCTAACCTAATTGTTATATTAAATATAATTTTTTATTTTAGCTATTTATTAATATATTTCTGGATTTTAAGTGCGCGCGTATATATATTAAATATTAAATTTTATTATATTTTAACGTCGCGGATATTAGACAGCCGTTTTTTAAATAGTAAATATTATTATATAGTAATAAAATATTTTTAACGTTATAGTAATACGTTAATAGTAATATAAATAGTTTAAATGTAGTAATTACTTAGTATATAATAAATATATATAATAAAAGCGTAAGTACTTTATAAAAAAAGTTTAAAATAAACGCCTGCGCTTTTATTTCTTAAATATATTATTTTTATAATATTTTTATATTTTTAACTGCAGGTAATACTACTAGCTTAAGATACTTAATAATATTTTAGATAATAAAATTAATAATATAAACTAAATATAGTATAGTATTCTCTTATAAGTACTAAGAAATACTCTTACTAACTAGTTTCTTTTAAACAGCGTAAGTAAGCGTATTATTATTATTAGTATTATTATAAGTAATAACTAAAAGGCGTAATTTAGTATTTATCTCTAATAATACTTATAGTATATTTATTATTATAAAAGTACTAGTATACTTTTTATATATTAAATTAAAATTAAGTAACTTCTCTTAAAGTCACTAGTCGCGATTAATATAATATATTTTAATAATAAAAAAACTAAGATAATTAGACGCAGACTATATATTTAATATAATTAAAATTTTAGTTATTTAGTTAAGGTTATTAAAAAAGTATATTTTAGTTTATTAAAACTAACTCTAAAATATTAGCCTAAATTTATAATAGCTAATTATTATAGCCTCTAGTTAGAGAAATTAATTAAAATACTAAAATAATAGCCGCTTAACTATTTAAAAAGACTAGTTATTATTAATTATAATTTATATAAGCTTCTTTTTAAGGGTTATAGTTAAATATAATAAAACTAGTATAAGTATATTTCCGTTTTAAAATTAAGAGAAGAGGGTAAAAGGTGTAAATTATTATTTATAAATAGAAACTTTTATACCTTTATAAGACTAAATACTTAAGTAGTTTATAAGATACTTAGTCCTAATACTTTATTTAAGTCTAGTACTTTTTACTAATAAATATTAAAAAATAAGGCTGCAGTTAAAGCAGAATATATATAAGTAATTATTTATAAAATTAGTAGTTTCTCTAAATTAGTCCTATACCTAACTAGAGCGAGTATAAAAATTTTAGTATAAAGTAATATTTATAGAGTTTTTAGCCTATTTAGTTATATTCTACTACTAATTTTATATAAATAATATCTCTTTTTTTTTCTCTTTATTTTACTTAATATATGCGGCTAGAAATTTAATTAAGTTAATTTTTTTTTCTCCTTTAATAACTCTATAGGCAATTATTTTAAATAGGTATAGTCCTTTTAGTAGTTAGTAGCTAGATTTAATTTTTAGTAATTTATAAAAGTGTTTAACTATAATTTAAAAAAGGGCTTAGCTAGTTTATTTTATTAAAACTAGGTATAGGATATAGTACTTTTTAAGTTTTTTAATATTATAATTTTTCGCGATAGTAGGGGGTTAGTAAAATATTAAATAAAACTTTAATTAAATATTTTATTCTTAGTATATAGCAGCTATATATCTTATTAAATTATATTAATATAAATATAAATACTAGTAGCAGTCTATATATTAGTAATATTTTAAGTAATCTTATAGACTATTATTATTAGTTATAATAAACGCTAGCTAGTCTATACCCTATATACTATACTAAAATAGTTAGTACGTAGAGATAGTTAATACGCACTTTAATATTAGTATTTTACTAATAACTTAAGGCTATAGCGCTCTATATAAAAGCTTATATTATAAGATTTTATTATAAGATTTTTTTAAACTAAAATTTTTTAAATTAATTATTTTTTAAAATTGTAAATAGTTTTTATATATTTATATTATATAATATTTTAGTTATTATTATACTATATTAATTAGTATGTTGCTTTTTATTATTAAAACTAAAGAGTTTTTTAACTATAAAGCTTTATATATTTATATATACTAAGTACTTTTTAATTCTATTATAAAATTATTATATATTACTATTTTATAGAAAAATAAATATAAGTAATATAATAATTTTATTAGGAAATTATTTAGAGGATTCTAATTTAATACTATAAATATTTAGTTTATAATATAATATGTATTTATTTATATTAATTATTAAATAATATTAAATAATTTAAAAGTTTTACTATATTTAATTCTTATATAGTTTTTAAAAAAGTGTATACTATTTCTACTATTTATTATTATATATTAAATAATAATTAATTTATATTTATTATATATAAATAATTTTATAATATACGATTATATAATAATTTTAATTAAAAATTAAAAAGTATTTAGTAAGTATATACTTATAAAATTTTAAAATTAATTTTAAGTTACTAGTAGCACGATAATATTAGAGTATATATTAATTATTTAAATATAAAAGTACTATATAATAATTTTTACTTATATATTATTTATAAAAAATTTCTTATATATTATTTTATAAGCACTATTCTATTTACTTTTTTTAAAATATAGATAATCTTCTCCCTATACTTTTACTAATAACTTTAATTATTATTTTTTTATTTTATATTTATTACTAAGCCCCTTATAGTACTTATTAATTATTAAATTATTATTAACTTCTTTTTTATACTTATTACTTTTATTACTTAAAATATATAGCTTATTAGTTTTAAAAGTTATATTACTATTACTAAAAACTCTTTTATAAATATTAACTTATACTTTTCATAGTAATTAGTATATATATATAATAAAATAATATAATAAACTTACTTTTAATTTTAAACTATTATTATTACTAGTCTTTTTAATATTATATTTTATATAAAAGTATACTATTTATTATTAGTATTTTTACTTTTAAATATATTTAACTATAATATTAATAATTCCTTTAAATACGTATTATACTTTATTTTTTATATAGTATTATTATTATTATTATTATATATAGATTATTATATAACTTTTAGTTTTTTTATTAAAATAACTTATATTAATTTAAAAATAATTTTTAAAGCTTTTATATATTATTTATTATTAATTTCTAATATAATATACTTATATTTTTTTAAATATATATTTAAGTTTTATTTATAACTACTTAGTTATACTATATTAGTATAAAACTATAGTAAATAGTTATAATAATTTACTACTCTTTTTATTATAAAAGTTTTTTTTATATTATATTTAGTTGTCTTAATCTTTTTTATAAATTATAATTTTACTAAATAATTTATTATAGTAGCTTTTTTAAAAAAAAATTTTATATTTTTTATATTTAATTAATATTTTTATACTATAGCGTAAGCGCTTAAGCTAAGCTAGCTCTTAAATAATATTTATAAATTTATTAAATTACTATTTTATAGACCGCTTATACTGCGTATTTTAAATATTATATTAATTTTATTTACTTTATAAGTATAACTTTATACTAATTAGAAAATACTATTTTAATTAATTATATTAATTATTTTAGTAAGTTTATTTTAATTCTTATACTTAAAAATTAGTAAAATTTTAATTTTATAGAATAGTAGTAGTCAATTTATATAATTAAAAGTTATTTACTTAATATAGTTACTAAAATAGTATAATAATATAATATAAGTATAAAATAATATATAAATAAAATATAAAATAAAATAAAATAAAAATATAACAAAAATACTAGTTTAATATAAAAAATATTTTATATTTAATTAGGTAATAGTACTAGTAGTAGTCTCTATACTATTATTAATTTAATTTTTTATAAATACTTAATTATTACTTTTGCTTAGTTTATTACTAATTTAACTAACTACTTTTTATTATTTTATATGATTATAATAGTCTAATATATATTTAATTCTTTATTTTACTTTTATAATATAAAGTATCTCCCTAAATTATAATAAAAATGTTTTTAGTAAATATTAGTTTAAAAAAGCTTTTAGAAGTTATAAATTACTTAATAAAATAACTACTAGTAATAAAGGTAAAAATAATAATAAAAAATCTATTAAAATTATTAATGAAAATATTCTAAAAAATATTAATTTAAACTAACTATTAAACTCTTATAGCTTTTAATAATAGTAAAGTATTAATTACTTTTTATAATATTAAATACTATTAGTAAAAAACTAGTTTTCTAATATAAAATATATTAATAAAAACTTTTAGTTTTAGTTTTTTATATTATAAACTATATAAAGAGCTTAAAACAAATTTCTAATTAAATATTTTAAAAGTATAATAATTTATACTATATTATTTACTATATACTAATTATTATAAATTATAATATAAATAATATTTATCCTAAGAGAATTATTTTTTAAACTAAAAATATTTAGTAAGTAATAAGGTATCTATAAAAATATAATTAAAATTTTTAATTATTTAATTTAGTATAGAGTATAGCATAAATAATAAATAAGTTATATTATAGTTTAAATATAATTATTTATTATATAAATTATAATATACTATAATAACTAATTATAATATATACTTGAATTAAAAGATTTTAATTTACGTTTTATAATCTAATTTTAATTTATAATTTATATTCTTAACTAGTATATACTGTTCTAAAAAGGATATAAAAATTAAATATAGTATATTTTTTTTAAATATTTAATATTACTTAATAATTAATTATAATAAATATATAGTATATTATAAACTAAATATATAATATAATATAATTTTATAAATACTATAACTCTATAAATACTATAACTCTATAAATACTATAACTCTATAAATACTATAACTCTATAAATACTACAACTTTATAAATACTATAACTCTATAAATATTATAATTGTATAAATACTATAACTCTATAAATACTATAACTTTATAAACACTATAACTTTATAAACACTATAACTTTATAAATACTATAACTCTATAAATACTATAACTCTATAAATACTATAACTCTATAAATATTTATTCTTTAATATTATAAAATATTCTAGAATTTATTAAAATTAAATATAATTTTATAATATAATTTAATTTAAAATAAAGAATATATATATAACTTTTACTAATATATTATTAAGTTATTAATAATTTATAAAATAAAATCTAAAATAATTATATTTTTAATAAAACTATAGTTATTTAATAAAAAGATAAAGAATATATAATTTTATTTAATATATAATAATATAATAGTGTATATAAATTAATATATTATATAATAAATTATATCTAAATTTAGATAATATTAAAATAGTTAATATACTTTAAAGTATTAGAATAATAAATTTAAGTAATATAATAATTTTATTAATAAATTATTAATATTATTCTATTTTTATATTATAAATATTAAGTTTATAATATACTATAGATTTAGTTAAGTTAATTATTAGATAATATATAATAATTAAAAAATTTTAATAATTAATTCTTATTTACTATTAAACAAAGTATATACTATTTTTAATACTTAAGATTATATATTAAATTATAATTATTTTATATTTATTATTATAAATATTTTTATAAAATACTAATATATAATAATTTTAAAAGGAAAATAAAAACTATTTAGTAAGTATAAATCTATAAAACTTTAAAGTTAGAAATATAACTTTAGTTTTAATAATAAAAAGTAATATACTAATTATTATAGTATAATAATAACTAAGACATTATATAATATAAATATATAGAACTCTTTATAATTCTAAAAAAATTTAATTTTAAAAAAAACTTATAATAAAGTTTTTAGATAGAGTTTTATAGTCTTAAATTATTAGCGGCGTATTAATATTAGAGTGCGTATTAACTATTTTAGTATAGTAATATTATTTAATAATCTCTACTTATATATTATTGTTAAAGAAATTCTTTTAGTTAGAGAAACTCTTTTATATTATCTTAAAAGCGCTATCTTATTTACTTTTTTTAAAAAACTTTTTATCCTCTACCTATAATTTTATTTATAACTTTTACTAATATTCTTTTGTTTTATATTTATTACTAAGCCCCTTATAAGACGTATTAATTTTTAAATTATTATTAATCTTTTTTTTACACTTATTACTTTCGTTACTTAAAATATATAGTTTATTAGTCTTAAAAGTTATATTACTATTACCGAAAAGCTTTTTAAAAAATATTAGCTTACGCTCTTTATAGTAATTAATACGTATATATAATAAAATAATATAATAAACTTACTTCTAATCTTTAGTTATTACTATTATTAGTTTCTCTAATATTATATTTTCTATAAAGGTATACTACTTATTTTTAGCCTCGTTACTTTTAAATATCTTTAACTTTAGCTTTTTTAATCCCTTTAGATATATATTTTATATAATTTTTTATAGAGTACTACTAGACTTATATATATAAATTACTATATAACTTTTAGGTTTTTTATTAAGATTATCTATATTAGTTTAAAGCTTCTCTAAGGCCTTTATATACTGCCTCTTATTAACTTCTAATATAATATCTTTTTATTTTTTAAAAATACGTTTAAACTCTATTTATAACTACTTAGTTATACTATATTTGTATAAGACTATAATAAACAGCTATAATAACTTACTACTCTTCTTATTATAAAACCTTTTTTTCTTAAGCTTTTTAAATTCTATTTTAACTATTTTTTTTGAGATATCTTATCTAGTTATTTTAAGCTTTTTTATAAATTAGGATTTTGCTAACCGATCCGCTGTAGTAGCTATTTTTAAAACTTTTTTTTTAATATTTTTTATATTTAAATAATCTCTTTATACTATAGCGCGAGCGCTTAAGCTTAGTTAGCCTTTAAATAGTACTTATAAATTTATTAAATAATCTTTTTATTAGCTACCTATACTACGTATTTTAAGGATTTTATTAATTTTATTTACTTTATAAGTAAAATCTTATACTAATTAAAAAATACTATTATAAATAACTGTATTAATTATCTTAGTAAGCTTATTCTACTTATTACGGTTAAAACTTAATAAAACTTTAATTTTATAAAATAGTAGTAGCCTACTTACATAATTAAAAGTCTTTTACTTAATAGAATTTATAATACAGTGCGCTAATATAATAAAAATATATAATAATATATAGGTCGGGTATAAAGTAAAATATAATAGAATAGTAAAAGTAAAAAATACTAGTTTAATTTAAAAAGTAGCCTATACGTAATTAGGTAATAGCGCTAGTAGTAGCCTATATACTACTAGTCTAATTACGTATAAATACTTAATTATTATTTTTATTTATTTTACTATTAACTTTACGACCTTCTCTTTATTATTATATCTAATTATAATAGTTTAATAAATATTTAATTATTTACTTTATTTCTATTATAGCGCGTACTAACCAAAATCGCAATAAAATACCTACTTATAAAATAGCTTTCTATAAAATAACTCCCCGTAAAATAGCTTTATATAAATAATAGTCTAAGAAAGCTCTTAAAGGTTTTAACCTATTTAAAAAGGTAGTTACTAGTAAGACAGTTATTAGCCTAAAAAAAAAACACTAATTTAAGCTAGAAAGTAAGTTATTACAGCTTTTAATAATAGTTAAGTATTAATATTATATAGCTATTACCCTTTATAAAATCTAATACTATTAGCGAGAAACTAGCTTACGAATTATAAAAATACTTTTTACTTAATTTATTTACGAAATTACTATAATAGAATTCCTTAATAAAAATATTTAATTTTAATTTATTATATTATAAATTATATAAAAAGCCTCTAAAGCCTTTTTAGTTAGATATTTTAAAAGTATAATAACCTATACTATATTATTTATTATATACTAACTATTATAAACTATAACTTAAATTATATTTATACTAAAAAAATTATTATTTAGACTAAAAATTTACGTTTTATACTTAAGTACTTAGTAAAGTATAGCAGGAATACTAAATTTTTAACTTTTATAGTTTAGTATAAAATATAGCGTAGATAATAAAAGAACTATATTATAACTTAAATATAACTATTTATTTTATAAACTATAATACACTATAATAATTAACTATAATATATACCTTAATTAAAAGATCCTAATTTAAATTTTATAACTTAACTTTAACCTATAGTTTATATAATTTTTATTTAACTCTAATACTTAGTCTATATAACCTTAATCTAACCCTAACCTATACTAGCGTTAAAAAAAATAGGTTAAGGGTATAATTAGGTTAGAGTTTTACGTAAGCTAACCTAACCCTAATTTAACTTTAACTTATTTACTAGTATATACGTATCTCTTTTTTATAAATAAATATAGTATTATTACTAAACTTTTTTACTTTTTTAACTTAACGTTTTTTTTTAGAAAGGGGAGGCGCTAAGTACGCTAGTACGTTAGTAGCTAGTATAGTATAATTTTTTTTTAATTTAGCTTTATTTAACTTTTTTAATATATTTAGTATAAATATATATATATACTTCTTTTTTTAAAAACCCCTTTTAGTTACCCTAAGCCACTATAGCTACACTATTTATTTAATTAATATATAAATATATATATAGTTTAAATACTATACTAAATTTAAATATTTATTTAGACTTATATTACTGTACTACTACTAGTATTAATATATATATTTTTATATAAGTTTAATACTCTTTTTAAATACTAAAAAGTTTGTATTATATAAAATATATAAATAATTTATATTATTTTTATAAACTAGAATATTTTAGTAGTATAGTATAAAAACTAATAAAATATATAGTAAGGCCGGCACTTATTTATTTAGTTATTATTATCCTTCTTGTTAAACTATCCCTTTATTATTATTATTAGTAAGTTAGTTATATAACTATTAGAAGTTTGGCTTCGGTAGCTGTTTAATAGTTACTTTTAAAGTTATAAAAATATAACTAACTACGCCGTCTACTAGTTAACTTATAATACTTTAAGCGCTGCTTATTTATTACCTATTATGCTTTTTATTTTTATAAGCTCCTATAACCCTAAATATACTAATCTTATATAGCTACCCTTTTTATTATTTTTTACCCTTCGCGCTCTGCGCTTAGCGCTTAGGATAACTTTATTACTTTTAACTTTAACTTTGCCTTTAACTCTGATTTTACTTTTACCTTCGCCTATATAATAATCTTTATAACTTTTTAGATCCTAGTAATACTTTCTTTATTAGTTATTATTTATAGTATCTTATTCTTAATCTATCTATTATTTTAGTACTAATTAACGGTATTACGGAGGCTTTACTTAACTAAATCTACTACTATATATTTAATTTTTTTAGTTTCTAAATATAGTTCTACTATTTTTTAAAGTTATAATAGTTTAAATACTTTTAAAACTTTTATATAAATAATATCTACGTTACGGTACACCTTAATAATAGTAATAGTTTAGTAAATAACTAAATTATACTTTTATAACTAGGCGCTTAATAATTAAGTAATTTTTTACTAAATATTAGTCGCAGTCTCTATAGTCTCTATAATTATTATAATATTAACTTATATATAAGGAGGATCCCTATATAGAATACTTAGAACGTAAGCTTTAATAAATCTAGCCTGTTATATACGATATACTATAGTATATATTAGCTACTAATTCTTAGTTACTATAATAATAAGATAACTTATAATAGTAAGAACTATTATAAAAGAGGTATTATATAAAATAGCTATAACTTATCTTATAGTAGCGTCCTTTTAATATAGTATCTTTACTAAACTTTATTATTTTTTTAATTAAAACTTTTTTAGTAGAAGCGTATATACTACTACTAGCTATAATATAATTAATAGCTTATTAGTTTTAGCGTAACACTTTTATTATTTTTTTTTATACGCCTCTTTGTACCTGTGTATATAGTAAAAGTATATATATTTTTATACTATTACTTTACTTTTAGGCTAGCCTATATCCTTTTTAACTTACTTTTAATAATTATATATAGTAAATTAATATTATTTACTATTATAATTATAGTAGGTTTAAAACCTTAAACTATTAAATAAGTTTAAACTTTACGTCTAACTTAGTAGAGTATATTAGATTATATAAAACTAGTATATTTAAAATATTTTTATACTTAAGTAGTATTATTAACACTAAAATAGAGCATTAGGATATATATAATAAAAATCTTATATAATAGATACTAAATCTAGTAAGTTAGCTATAGTAAAGTATATTTATAAATTTAATTTTTTTATTTTTTTTCTTTTTCTTTTTCTTTTCTTCCCTTAAGTGCCCGGGCACCTAGGCAAACGCACTGTCACATGACCCAGAGTGCTAGGCCGTATGAGGAGCTCCTGCCTCGTTTCAGCTCAGCCCCCGCGATGACGCGCAAAGCTCTTGGAGCGCCAGGCACCCAGCGAGCACCTGCCATTCCTGCGTCTTCATCGCTGGCCTCTTCTGTACACCAATCTTCTAGAGAGGTGGTCGGTCGCAATTACCAATCCAATCTCCCCGCGCCTTCCCCGCAACCATGACCGGCAGCCACGGCCACTCCGGCGACGACACAACGCGTGAATACTTCCACCACTCGTCTGGCCAGCGCATCAACACAGATGTTGTGCTTGTAGAGGCCCTTCGCCACCAGTATAGGCAACTCGACCTCGTCATCGTGCCCACTCGCGGGACGAACCTCCTCGCATACGCGTCCGCCGGCCATGCGACCGCCACACTACTCGAAGACCCGGTCAAGGACCCGGTATACGGCGGCGCCATCACATGGCGCCAGTATCTTCCGCCATTGCGGCGACTAGACAACAGTCCGGGCGTCTTCGCCGAGCATGTCGTGTTTGGCAAATACCTCTATAAGTGGAAGGACCAAGAGCTTATTATGTACGTGGCGAGTGGCAGAGACGGATCGGCACCGTATCCTGAAGTCGTCAACCAGTACATTCTCACGCGAGACACGCGTAAGCTGGACGAGCTGCTCAAGGATGCGACACTCTGGGGCCAGGAACTGTACCAGGAGGTGTGGGTATTTGACCAAGGCAACTGGCAAAAGAGCCGTGAGCTCTGGGAGTCGGTGCAGAAGAGCCGCTGGGAAGACGTTATACTGGAGGAAGGCATGAAGAAGCAGATCATCAGCGACGTGGAGAACTTCTTCGATGGACGCCAGACGTATCAAGACCTCAAGGTCCCGTGGAAGCGAGGAGTCATCTACTACGGGCCACCCGGAAATGGCAAGACCATCAGCATCAAAGCCATGATGCATAGCCTATACCAGGTACGTGGTGTGCCCTTGGCAGAGGCAACCGGGGCCAGCTGTACTGACACTGTCCTAGCGGGGTGTCAACGGCAGTCCGAAGCTATCAGTGCCTACCCTTTACGTGCGCAGTCTTTCGTCCTTCGCCGGTCCCGAATACTCCCTCCAATCCATCTTCCAGAAAGCTCGCCAAGTCGCGCCCTGTTACCTCGTCTTTGAAGACCTTGACTCAATCGTCAATGATCGCGTTCGCTCATACTTCCTCAATGAGGTGGATGGTCTGAAATCGAACGACGGCATTCTGATGGTGGGCTCGACGAACCACCTTGACCGCCTGGATCCTGGTATCTCGAAGCGACCGAGCAGGTTCGACAGGAAGTACTACTTCCCAGATCCCGACTACCATCAGCGCATTCAGTATGCGAAGTACTGGC
Source organism: Pleoardoris graminearum (assembly GCA_030770415.1). Lineage (NCBI taxonomy): Eukaryota > Fungi > Ascomycota > Dothideomycetes > Pleosporales > Didymosphaeriaceae > Pleoardoris > Pleoardoris graminearum. The sequence goes on from JASEKS010000288.1 coordinate 47,968, forward strand.
AGCGCAAACTGAAGGATAATGACACCGTCGAGTTCCCGGACGACCTCTGCCCCGCCATCGCCAAAATCACCGACAAGTTCTCTTTCGCTTACATGCAGGAAGCTTTCGTGGCAAGCTTACTCGCTATTGCCGTGCGAGGAAACCGGGGCGACGAAGACACTGAACATGCAGCGCGCACCGAGTTGGAGGCACTGCAAAGGGCTCTGGCGCAAACACTGGGGCACTCGAATCTAGACGATCTTGTTCTGTGGAAGGAGATCCAGAAGCAAGTGAAGATTCTACGCGAGGAGATGGACGAAGAGAAGGTGCAGCCCCGGGCATCCGTCAACGCACCGCTGACGCCGGCTGGGTATATGCCACAATCGACCTCCCAAGGAGATGACCGGACAACGAGACAACCGAGCGAAAGCATACCTCAGCGTCAGGCACGCAGTTACCAAGACGAATTGGACGCAATGATTTACGACCCGCTCCGGCTGTCAACGGAACGCCTGGCGGTGACCCTTCGTCATTTTGGGATTTAACGAGTATATCCGTAGAATAATGGTCATCATGAAAGGATACAATGATTGTTCTTTCTTACCTGGCGTTTGGGCCTTCTAGAAGTCATGGGAATGAGTCCTCCAATTAATGCGCCAAGAATAATATAGGGTTCCTCCGCACATTTATCTCTACCCATACGTAAGACCTAGACGCGCTTCAAAGTGTGGACAATCTTTGAGAGATTGCGGGTAGCAGTACTCGCGATGAATTACGGAGTCCTGGAGCAAGCCGAAGCTAAAATACGCACGATATGATCGAATTAGTTTGAGACAGCTTAGTGGTGCCATGTTGCTGCCTAACTCAACGCATAGCGGGGTAGGTTTGTATGAGCGAAGACGCGACGCTCGATACTGATGATATATGTATAGAACTTCGCGACCTGATCTGCGACTGTGCGACGACATACACGAACCGCCTCTTAGACGAGCCGATCAACGCCTCAAACGCCAGTTCCTATTTAGGTCTACCGTGTCACTTCGAAATGCAAACCGCAGGGTTTTCACAGGCTTTCTGCTAAAGTGGGGATAAATCTATGGTGAATATCCATCAACCCATGAGAGATCGAAGCGTGTTTCGGTGCGCTTAACGGATGCCAATGACTACATTAATACATTCTTTCCGCCAGCGAAACGTATCACAGTGCCATTTTCATCGGTTATACTTGAGGATGTGGCCCTTACACGGCCAGAGGTAACGAGTCGTGTCGACTGATGGGAGTCTACATACCCATGAAGCAATGAGTAAATGGGCCTTCGGTCTCGCCAATCTTGCTCCACAGATGATCCTGGAGTGCTGCCTGGAGTTGGATATGAAACCGCAAGCCACACACGCGACAACCCTCGATTTAGCATGCGTCACGCGGACGGGTACTGGTCACTAGGTCATCCAGTTTCGGCTCACCGCTAAGAATAATCCCCCGTGGGTAGATGAAACCATGTGGCTCTATACCCGGGATATCGCCGCGAGGGTCTGCGACCTGGACAGCGGCTCCATACCCAAAAGCTATCTTTCTGACGAGAACATTATATGACTGGATACCTGTAAAATACTGAATCTGCATAGATGTGCCAAGAGGTGGCACATCAATATAGCTAGGCCGAGAAGAATATTGGTAGCCCTTCAGCAAGCAAATCATCATTAGTAGGATGGCCATTGGGTGCCAAAGAGTAAACCTGACAGGAGTGAGCACATCGGCCTTTGCAAGACGAGCAAACACGCAGTGATTATTCTTGGGCTGAGCTTTTCTGAAGCCAAAGGTTGCTCGAGGCGGACATGGACACAATAAACGTAAAGATGAAATGGGATACCACGATAATGACTATACGGTTAGTATCATTACAGTAAACTAGACAATACTTATCTTTAGAGTAAAAAGTGAATTAATGCTATATATAAGGTAAAACCATCGTAACTAAATATATATATAATAAGCGAGTAACTATAAGCTACGTAATAATAGTAAGCCTATTTAGAGATATATAAAAATATATTTTATTATTATAATATTTTATTATAATACTCGCGCCGTACTAAATTCTTATAATTAATTTTTTTATTTTATAAATTTATATATAATTTACACTTACAGTAACTTATTTTATTTTTTTAAAAAAATAAATATTAAATTTAAGTATAACTATATAATTAAAAAATAGAGTTATATATTATTTTTAGTTAAAATCTATTAAACGTTTTTATTTTTATAGTTTCCTTTTTCCTTATTTTTTAAACTAATATTATTAAATAAAGTTATATTAAATTATAAATTTATTTAATATAAATAGATCTAGTTTACTATATAAAGTTTATTTAAAAATAAATTACTTCTAAGAAGGAGTATAAAAGACTTATTTATTTTTTTATATTTTATTTTTATTACGTTTTATCCCGCCTACTAATATTATAACCTAATTATATTATTATAAATTTATTATATAATTTTGAATAATATTTTTCTATTTAATTTTATACTAAGCCTTTATAGTGTCTGTTAAACCTTTTACTAAAATAATAATACTACTTAGGCCTACTAAAATAAGTTACGTATATACACGACTTATTTAGTAGATTTATAAAATAAAAGAAGCTATACTTACTATTATTAGTACCTACACTATCTATAGTACTTATTACCTAGTTAGTAATATTTATTAAATAAGAATAAAAGTGCGTACTAATCTAATCTACGCGTTCTAGTAAAAGTTTTTAGAATTTATAATATTTAGTTATTTTTTTTTATTTTATAAGCGTACTAATAGATTTATTTTATTTTATTAGTTTGCTGCTTAAACTATTTTATTACTTCTAGTTTTATTAACTACACTAGATTTCGCGGTTTTTCTTTCTTAACTACCTACTTTTATAAAGTTTTTATTTTATTAGTATAAAGGTTCTATATACTAAAAAAAGCTTTAGAGTAGCTAAGGATAATATACGTAAGAAGGCTATTTTTTACTAAAAGTTTACGTATATATAAGTTAGTATAGAGCTTATTAATAAGCTATATATAAATAGATAGTTCTAGTTAACTTTAAATTTTATCTTAAGTTAGAGTATTACTACTACTAAAAATATTTAGTATAATAGCCGGTAAGTTAGTAATTTATTTAAAATTAGTATAGTAATAAACGTTTTAGAAATAATAAAAATCTATAAAAATATAATATAGTAAAGTACCTTTAAGTATAAGTTTATAATATAGTATAAAGTATAAAACGAATAACTAAACTTATTATAAAAACTAGATATTCTGTTATAGATACCTGGTAACTACCTAATAATTTTATTAGTTCTAAAGTTTATACGCCTAGTAATACTAAATTATCTTATATATAATTATAAATAATAATTACTAATTACTTTTAGAATATTTACGAACAGTTACTAATTAATAAATATATATTAAAGTATAAGTATTACTATATTTAGTAGAGTACTATAACCCTTACTAAAAGAATCGAGTATAACTTTTAAGGGTTTAAAATTTATACTACTTATATATAATAGTGTGTAAACTATTTAGTATTTATTAAGTTTTTATTATTATATTATACTGCGACTTTATAAAGCTCGTAAAGTACGTTAAATAATTAAAAATAAATTTTTATTTTATGTAACTTTATATATAGTAATAGTGGTTTAAAATAGATATAGATTTTATATACTATATATTTACCTCGTTATAATTTTATATTTATTTCCTAACTATATCGCGCACTTTTAAAACATTTTACTTTTTACTAGTAAAGTAGGCGTATTTAAGAAATACTATAATAAAATAAAAAATTTAATCTCTAATATATAAATAACGTTAGAATTTTATAAATATATATATTTTTAAATATTTACCTACTATACTACTCTATTTATTATAAGCTAATAACTATATATTATTTATTAGGTTAATTTTTTATAATACCTTATTATTAGGAATTAGGGTAGAGTAGTAATATAGTATAATATATAAAATAAATTAGGTATATATTATTTATAAAAGTAAAGAGATAAATTACTACTAAACTAAAACCCTATAGTATAGACTATATATTTCTTATTACGTAAGTACGCTCCTATATAAAGCAGAAATATTTAAATTATAATATTATTTTTCTTTTAGGACCTCTTTTAGCTTAAAAGTAAATAATATAAAGGCGTATAGCCTAAGTATACCTATTTAATACCTTTTAGACTATTATAGTATAATAGTATTAAATATTAAAATTAAATATTTTTTTTAAGACTTTTTTCCGTAGCTTACTATTTAGTAGTATTTAGTACTACGTATTTTTACTATTCTTATTAAGTATAGTTAATTACGTAATAAGCTAATTAATAATATTATTTTACTAGCGCTAGCGTCTTAGCGCCTTTAGCTATAAAATTAAGTTTTAAGAACTTTCGCTCCTATTCCCTACTTTAATTTTAACTTTTTTTTTTAAAGGTAAGTATTTTATATAAGGCGTAAAATAGTAAAATTTAGTACTAAATATACTATATAGTTATTTTAAATTATAATTAGTTCTTCTTTATTATATTTTAAGCTATTTTATTAAGTTTTAGTCTATACTACTATAATACCTTTTATATATTATACTTTTAAAAATTTCTACGTTAAATTAACAAAAAAAAATAAATAGTAAATACAATTACCCTATATTAGTTATATTAAAATTATAGTAAAGTACGGCGTTTTAAATAATAAGTATTAGTACTTAATAAATTTTAATATACATAAGTAAAAATTATTTATATATAATAGCTACTAAATAAAGACTTATTTTACTTATTTTAATAAGAACACCGCTTATTATATAGTAAGTACTAGTTTAGTATTATTTAGTACTATATAGTACTAATTATATTAATTAATTACTATATAATAAGCTCTAGTATCTAAAGTAACTTAAGACTATTATTAGTAAGGCTTTAGTTAATAATAAGAATAATTATTTTTATTTAAGTTAAAAGGCGTTCGATAAACACTGTATAAAGTATAAAATTAATTTTATAAAGTATATATATTAGGTTATAGACCTATACTATATTAAGTACCCTATAATTCCTTAAAAAAACTAATTTTAGTATATAACTAAGCCTACTACTTTTGTACCCTTTAATATAACTAAAGCGCGTAAAAAGATTTAGAATAATAAAAAAAAAGCTAATAAAAAAGTAAAGTCTATCTATAAGCGTATTATAGTAGACTTAATAAAATAAGTAGATAGTTTATAAAAATTTAAAGCAATTTAGCGCTAATTATTATATAGTAATAATATTAGATTCTTTAATAAATTTTATACTTATAATAGTATTCTTTATTTTATAAATAAGTATATAGAGTCTAGTATCCTCCTTTATAGTTATAACTATTTAAACTAGATTTTTAAAAAAAAAGTAAAAGCGCGCTAAGACTAAAAATAATTTTAATAATTTCTAATTAAGTCCTAAAAAGAGTAAAAAGGGCGTAAGTATTCCTTATAGTAGTATAATAGTATAGTTTAAACTAATTTAGTACTATCTAGTATATTTAATTACTAATATACCTTTTAGAAGTCTAGTACTCCCTATGTAGTAACTTTAACTAGCTTAAAAATAAAATAAAATTATTAAATTACTAATTACGCTATTTAGCTTTAAATTTAAGTTTAGATTTTTATACTATTTTTTCCGTCTACTCTTTCTTACTATAGTAACTAATACGCTTTTTAAACTTTTAGTTTTACTAGTTTAGGTTCTATTCCTATTAATAGTAATAAATATAAAAAAGTTATATATTTTAACTATTAATTTAGCACTAATTATAATACTAAAAATAGAGTAACTAACTCTACTAAAAGTTATAACTATTAAAGGCTTTTATTTCCCGGTAACTTTCTTTAGTAAATAGATAATAAAAAGTAATAATTTTATAGATTTTAAATATGTAATTAAATAAGTTAATAATTTTTTAGATTTTTACTAATTAACGTACTTTGCGAGCTTTATAAAGCCGCAGTACAACGTAATAACAAGAACTTAATAAATACTAAACAGCTTATATAATACTAACGAGGTTATATATAAATAGTATAAATTTTAAATTCTTAAAAGTTATACTTCTTTTTTTTAGTAAGGGTTACAGTATTTTACTAAATATAGTAATACTCTACTTACATTTTAATTTATATCTATAGATTAAAGACTGCTTATAATTATTTTAGAGGTTATTAGTAATTACTACTTAGAATTATATATAAGGTAATTAGGTATTACTAGGCGTATAAACTTTAGGACTAATAAAGTTATTAGGCGGTTATCCAGTACCTATAATAAAATATTTAGCCTTTAAAGTAAGTTTAGCTATTTACTTATATTCTATACTATATTATCTCCTACTTTTTAAAATTTTGTTAAATATTTATTTAGTCTTTTTTAAGTTATTTTATACTATTACTATTACTGTTATTATACCTTAAGCTATTAATAAGAATCTATTACCTATTTTTATTATAGACGCGCCCTTTATTAATAAAATTATATAAAAATTATATAGTAATATTATAATTCTAGCCCTAAAAGTAGTCTGTAGTACTCTAGTAATTAATAAATTTTTTTATAAGTAACTTATTAAGATAGTACCTAAAATAACTACTAGCTAAATTAAGAAGTAAAAGTTTATTATTTTTTATAAATTTAGTTATATACTTAGCGTATACTACTAAAAGGATTAAAGTATAAAAAAAATTTTTTTTACTTAAGCGGAGACTATAACGTATATATAAAAAGTAAAAAAGGATAAATAATATAAAGAACTTATAGCGAGTCTTAAATAATATTAAAATTAAGTAAATAAAATAATACGTATTTAGAAATACGCGCTTAGAATTTAAAATACCCTTAATTAAGTAACGTATTATTATAGGGCTAGATAATACTAAATACGCTTTTATTCTTAATTAGTAAGCGTTACTAACTAGGCAGTAGGTATTCTTCTCTTTTTATTTATAAGTAGTATAGGTGCTAAAAATAGTAAGTATAGTTCTTCTTTTTTATTTTATAAAACTATTAGGTAAGCTAGGTGTATACGTAACTTACTTTACTAGTATGCTTTTAGGTAGTATTATTATTTTAGTAAAAAGTTTAATAGGTAATATAAAGGCTTACGCAGAATTAAGTAAAAAAATATTACTCTAAATTACGTAATAAGTCTACGATAATATTATTAGTTTATAATATTAATAGGTAGAGTAAAACGCGATAAAAATAAAATATAAAAAAATAAATAAGCCTTTTATACTTTTACTTGGGAGTAGTTTTAGATCCCTATAATTATTACTATAATAGTTAAACTATTAATATAATAATTTAGGCTAAATAGTACTAATTTATAATAGTTATAGTTTTTATTTTCATATAGTATATTTATATATCTCTTATAATTCTTTTATTATACTATTAAACTATTCTAATTGTTAATAGGGCTGTTTATATTATTAAACTCCCTATAAGAGATACGTGTAGAACTATAAAAGTAAAAAATAATAATTTTATCTTAAATAGGGAATATAGTCCTAAAATAGTTTAAAATAAACTATTTATTTATACTAAAGGCCTTTTTAGACTAATTTAGTACTTATAACTACTAAAAAAGAAAAAAGTAAATTTTTTAACTTCTTTAGAGTTTATATAAAATTATTTTAAACTATTCTCTCCTTTTTAGAAGACTAGTCTTAGTCTTATTATATTAGTATACTCTTAGATAAATTATTACTTTTTATAAAAAATCTATTCCGCTTTTATATTATTTAGTTTAGTAAAATTATTCTAAATCTTTTTTAAATAATTTTAAATTATTTTTAAAACCTTTTTAGCGCTTTTATAGTAATTAAGACTCTTAGTTCCTAAATATTTTTTTTATTTAAATAGTCTTACTATTTAATAAGATATTTTTATTAACTAGACTTATTACGTCTATAATCTATAATATATTTTATATTATATATATTATTACTAAATTAGCGTAATATATTAATTATTAGTTTCTATTTATATAGCAGTATATCTGGGAGTGTATATAATTTTAAAAAAAAAAATAAAAGACTAGATAGACTTACTCTAGACTTATAAGTTTAATTTTATATATAATAAGTAGACTATCTATATATTTAACTACTATACTAGGACCTAACTATTTTTAGTTAATTTTTTTACTTAGTCTTATAAATTATATATAATAATTTAAAATTTAGACCTTACTTTCTACTTTTAAATTTAATGGGAGGCGCTTTTTATTTTAAAGTACTTTCTAATATTTTTATACTACTTTTAGTTTTTATTTAGCTTTATTATAAATATTAATAAGTTTAGAAACTAAGTAGAAAGCTTAAAAACTTTTTCTTTTATTTAGCGCCTATAAGGGCTAATTTAGCTTTTTTAAGCTATATCTGTAGTAGACTTAAAAAGGTATATATTTAGTAATAAAGTAGTAACTATTATTATAAGTAAATTCTATATAGAAAATTTATAATACTTACTTATTTTACTTTAAGTAATAAATAATATAAAGGTATTATTTAAAAATTTTATTTTACTATTTTATCTATCTATTTATCTATAGGTAAAAGGCAGAAAATAAAATTTACCTTAAATTTAAATAGTAGTAAAAAGTATTTTAATATTTTACTTATATAAATAGACCTCTATTATATAGTACTATTTTTAAATTTTTATAAAATATTATAACTTTATAAATTTAGAACTAGACTAGATTAATATTATTTTAATTTATTTTAATAGTACGTAATAGATTATTTTAGAAAAATAGTTTATAATTATAAAAATTATATTATAAATACTTTTAGTAAAATAACTAAGGGGTAGATATATAATAAAATTTATAGTTATATATTACTATAATTTATTAAGGATAGAAAGTAGATAAAGGAGGCTATATAGTTTATATATCTTTAAATTAGCGCGCTAATAGCGCTTATAGTTATAAATATAATTAGTAATATTTTTAGATATATTTATCTATAAGTATTTATATTATACGGGATGAAGGGTTTACTTTATATTAAAATACTCTAAGAGGGGACTATTATAGTATTCTATAATTACTTTTATTTTATTTTTAGGTATATAGGGCCGTATTAGCTTTATTAATTTTAATTTAGCGCCCTTTAGACTAATTAGTTATAAATTATTATTACTATTTTTAAATAAATTTAACTCTTTATCTTTTAGATCTATTAGGTACTCTAAAATAGTTATTTCCTCTTTAGGTAAATTATATAGCCTAAAATGTTAAATATTTTTTATAAGTTTTAAGTTACGTTTATAGTTTATGTATATATAAATTATTATTATAAAAACTATAATTTATTAACCTTTATAGTAAAAAATTATAATAGTTCTTTTATAGGTACTATAAAGGCTATATTATATATATACTTAGCTATTTTAGACCCTAGTATATAGTTAAAATAGTAAAATAAAGTATTAGCCGGATTTATTAATTCTGTTTTATAAAATATATTAAAATTATATTTAAAGAGAAGTGAGTATAACTATACGTAACGTAGTAATAAAGTTTTTATTTATATAAACTATTATAGATTACTATAATCTATAAAAATTCTAAAGTAAATATTTTATAAATATTATTTCTAGTACTTAATACTTTCTATAATAATAAAGAGTTTTTTATTATATATATTATAATAGTATTACGCGCTGTTTAACTTGATTAAATAAAAGTTAACTAACTATTACTAAAATAATCTATCCTTTTTAGAAACTAATTAGCTTAAAATAGCGCTAATAGCCTTATTAAAAACGTTAGTTTTAATTTAAGTTTATTTTTTATACTTGAAGTATAATAGTATTAATACTTTAAAAAAAGTATTTTAAAACTTTTTAAAAACTTTTCTATTAGTATCGCTTATATCTATATAAACGTTTTTCTTCTTTTTTATAGCTAGCCTGCTTTTAGCGCTATCTAGCGCCTTTTAAATTAATTTAATAAGTAGTAAAACTAACTAAAAAAATTAATTTATAAATCTATAATAGTAGTTTATAAAACTAATAAAGACGTAAATATTATATATATAGATAGATTTAGGCTAATTTTAAATTACTTTAACTTAACTTAGGTCTATTAAAAGGCTCTTAGGTAAAATAATAAAGCTAAAGTATTTTATAGACGTAGTATACTAAAAATACTTTTTTAAATTTAAATAAAGTTTTATTTTACGTAAACGCTACAATACCTTTTTTATATAATTTTTATACTTTTTTAATACATTAAGTATAAAGGCATACACATACTCCTCCTTTTTTAAAACCTCTTTTAGTCGTCCCGAGCTACCACAGCTATACTATTTATTCGATTAGTATATAAATATAAATATATAATTTTTATATTTTTCTTTAGTGTCTAAAAAGATAAGTATATTACTGTATTAAGATATATAATATAAGTTATATTAACTAATCTAACTAGTATTTATAATATAAGCTATTAGAACTGCGTAGGTATATTTATTAAACTAAAAAGTATAATTATATACTTCAAATAGCCGTATCTTATACGGAATATAGTTTTTTATTTATTACTTTTTAAAATATAGATATAATAATAAGCTTTTTATAAATTAAATTTAGTATAGATTTATACTTTTATAAACTAGTCTAATAACTCTATAATTAGTAAAAAAGTATTATAATTTTTAATTATAATTTTATTAAGGCCTCTACAGTCTATATAAAGCCTAAAGCCGCCTCCCTTCTTTTTTATACAAAAAATAGAAACTTTAGTTAGGAATTTTAATTACTAAATCTACCTACGATTAAAATATTCTTTTATATACTTTTTAAAAATCTTTAATTTAGTAACTAAAAGATTATATATAAAATAATATAGAAGATTAGTACTAGACTTAGAATTAATTTTTAAATTATTTAATTTATAGTCTATAAAAATCTTAAAGTTCTTATCTAAAATTAGATCTAAAAAATTAAAATATTTAAGTAGTATAGAATATTTTTTATACCTATTTAGTTTATTTTAGACTAGAATCTCTGCTAACCCTACTAAGTATATATATACTTAGGTAGTTAAGTTATATATAGTACGCTTAAACTCTTTTATACTTTTAAAAGTAATCTTTCTAATAAAAGTATTATTTTTTTTAAAATTACCTCTAAAGAAAACTCTTTAAGTAGTAACATTTATTTTTAGGTTCTTTTAGTTAAACTAAAATAATTTTAAAAAAATTTTATATTAAGGGAGATCTATAACTATAAATAAAATTATCTAAGTTTAATTTTAATTACATAAGTTAGTTAAGTCTATTTTAGTAATACTAGTACTATAAATAGTTATATTAAAACTATTTACTGCTTATACTAATAATTTATTAAAAGTAGTTATTTTTAAGTTTATCTCTTTTACTAGTTTAGCGCTTATAAGATTTAAAATAAATTTTAAGTCTACTAAGGCTTTAATATAGTCTTTATTTATAACTTTAGTCTTTAGGGTAACTATCCCTTTAGGTTAGTTATATAACTAGTTAAAAAAACTACTAACGTACTTAACTTTAGATATTTTTAATAAATAGTTTATAATAGTTCTAATACAAGTAGTAAGTATTATAATTACTTTTATTTTTTTTTTTTTTACCTAAGTTAATAACGCGGCCTTTTTAGTTACTTTTTTAAATTTAGAGGCTACTAGCTTATTTTTATATTAGTAGTTAAAAATATAGTAGCCCTTTTTACTATAATAGTAATAAATTAGTATACTAGTAAAGAACTCTATTTTAGTTAGTAGTTTATTAGACTAATTAGTACCTAACTATATTTATTAGTTCTACCTAAAATATTTTTAGGGTTTAGTAAATTTTTTTATATTTTATATATTTTTTTTAGGCCCTTATATTCTAAAATTACTAAAATTAGTTGTCTTTTATATTAATTAAAATAAATTAGCCTTCTCTTTTATTTTAGTAATAGTATTAATTTATTATTTTTTTAAAATCTATAGTTTAGCCTAAAAATTTTTATTTAAATAGTTTATAAAGCTTCGGACCTATTAAAATTTTTTACTAATTTTAAATATATTTAGCTCCTCCTAAAGAGGACGGATATAGTTTAGAAGTTTTATAAAAAACTACTTAGATAGCTAAATAGTCTACTTAAGATTAATTTTAGTTTTATTTAACTATTATAGTAGTCCTCTAAAGATATCTAGTATCTTAATTTTTAAAAAATTTTAAGTCTTTTTCTATAGTAGATTAGTGCTAAGTTTTAAAATAATTTTAGCCTTTTAGGTAGTTTAAAGGGGATTATTAACGTAAGTAATAGTAAATTTAACCTTTAAAATTTTTATTAGGAAATAGGTTAATAATTAGTAAAAATAGTATATATAATTATTTTTTTAAAAGTTAAAATTACGTCTACCTTTCTTTTTATAGATATAAAGGGCCTTTAGTATTAATAAATATATAATTAAAATAGAGATTAAAATAGTATAACCCTATAAAATAATTAAGTTTTTTATAATTATAGCTTAGTCGCCTGCGATAAAGTATTAGTAAATATTAAGTAATTATTTTATTTTTTTATCCTTAATCTATTAGAGCTAAGCGCGTACTTCTTTAAAGTAGTAAATATAAAGGGTTCTAATTAAGATAAAAGTATTTAACTATAATAGTTATTAGCCGTTTATACCCTTTTATATTTTAATAAATTTAATGAAGACGCTTCTGCGGCTTATATAAAACTTTAAAAAACTTAAGTATTAAAAATACTAAAAGAAAGCTTAAAATTATCATTAGGTTTTTTAGTAATTTTAATATTTTATAAAACTAACGTATTACGCGTAATTAGGTAATAAGACTTTCTTAAAACTATATTATACTAGATTACTCTTAAAAATAAAAAAGTAATTTAAATATTAAGAATTAGGATAGAGTAGTAATATAGTATAATATATAAAATAAATTAAATATATACCGCCTTTATTATCTCCCCTTTTACACGCCTCCTCGTACCCGTGCATATGGCAAAAGCACACACATCCTTATACTATTACTTTACTTTTAGGCTAGCCTACATCCTTTTTAACTTACTTTTAACAATTATTAATAATAATATATATTATCTATAAAAATAAAAAGATAAATTACTACTAAGCTAAAGCCCTGCAGCGTAGACTATATATTCCTTATTATATAAGTACGCTTTTATCTAAAGCAGAGATACCTAAATTATAATACTTATTTTACTCGTTTAACTTATATAAATTTTATTTTTTATATTAATTTATATTTAGTTAGCTTTTTTATTCTTACTTAATTATATTTTTTATAATTAATAAATTAGTAAAATTATAAATGTAGTAAGTAACTAATTAATTATATCTAGGGCGGTAAAAAATATATAAAGAAGGAAAGATATCTTTTTTAAAATAATATAACTTTTTAACTAGTAGGCCTAAAAATAAATAAAAAATAATATATTAAAGAAACGGACTACTATATATAACTTACTAACTTAGTAGCTGCTTACTAAAAAGTTTAGAAGTAGGAAAATATTAGTAAATATAAAAAGTCTTTAGCCTCTTCTCTAGAGTTATTACCGTAATATTACACGATCTTAGGCTAGCTATTTAAACTTTTACTACGTAATTAATGCTGACTTATCCTAATAAGCTTTTTATATAGTAATTATAATAATTTTTTTACTAGTACTAATTATCTATAACCTTTTTCATAGTAATTAAAGTATTAAAATATAATATAGAACTCTCTATAATATTTTATAATTTTTTTATAAAAACTACTAACTCCTTAATAGTAAACTTTTATAACTATTTTATAATACTATAGTGTACCCTTTTTCTATTACCTACTATTTACTTTAAAGTTCTACTCTTACGTATATAACTAAATAATTTTAACTATCTTTAAAAGCTTCTCTTTTTAGAGTCTTATCTATTTTTCTTATACTATCCTAAAGAACTTATTTTTACTTATTTTTAAGTATACATTACCCTCTATTTTACTTTTTATTTTACATTTTACTTCGCCCTCCACCTCACCTTTTACTTTACTTAGTAAGCCTTTAGTCCTTTTAAGCTATTACTTTACTAGCTTTATTATATTACTATATAAGTATAATCCGTAAACGTTATTAAGGTTAAGAATTACTTTATATTTAAAGATAAAAAGCTATAATATAACTCACTTAGAACTAAAATTATTAAAAAATTTTTTTTTTAGATTAGCCTCCTCTATAAGCTTACGCTGGTTGAATGGGTTGGGGTTAGGTCGGGGTTAGGTTGCTTAACCTAACTTTAGGTTACTAAATATTTTAGCTACTATATAACTTATAACGCTGAAAATAATTTTTTATATATATTTAGTATCTTTTCTATAGTATATTAAAGTTTTACATTTATTGCCCTTATATTAGGTAAGTTAATATAAGTTTAAAAAAGTAATATAGTTTTTAAAAGTAAAAAAAATTATATATTAATTAAACTAACTTACGTAATATAAAGTTAATTAATCTAGAACACTGTTATAGTATAGAAACAATAGTTAATTTATATATAAAATTATTTTTATTATTATAAGTTATATATTAGCTAAAATATTTAGTAACCTAGAGAGTAACCTATGCTAACCTATACGTTAGGTTATACTAGGGTTACTCTCTAGGTTACTAAATATTTTAACGAATATATAACCTATAAAGCTAAAAATATTTTTATGTATAAATCCAGTACTTAATCCATAGTATATTAATATTTTAAAGTAATAGCCCTTATATCACGTAAGTTAGTTTAATTAAAATAAAAGTTTTTAAACTATTAAAAACTATATTACATTCTCAAAGTTATATTAACTTACCTAATATAAGAGCTATAAATCTATAACTTTAATATATCATAAACAACATACGGGGTTCATATATAAAATTATTTTTAGCGTTATATATTATATATTACGTAATGTATTTAGTGACCCAGACTTAGGTTGGGCAACCCAACCCTAACCTAACCCCAACCCATTTAACTAGCCTATATAAGCTTATAATAATATTTTAAATGGTTTTTACTATAGCCCTACTAGTCGTTTAAATTTTTAGTAAAAATTAAGATTATTATTAATTTTTAGCTAGAGTTAGTAGTTATAATTATTAAATACTTAAAAGTAGGCTTTAAAGTCTTTCTAGCTATAATAATCTAAAGTAAAAAAAAGGAAAAAATATTTTAAAAGATATTATATAGTATAAAAAAAAGATATAATTTAAACGCGCTATATATAGTATATAGTTTTACTTATAGTTCTACCTACGCACTATTATTACTACTATAGTCTAATAAGTTATTTATTAAGTTATTACTCCACTAACCGTAAAATTTAAAAAATTTTATATTTAATAGGCTCTAGGTTATAGTGCCACTGTTTTTACTTACCTATATTAAGTAAGAACGTAGTATACACAAAGTCGATACAGCTCCTATAAATAAACGTAAAGAAATAAATAGTATTTAAAATTCTTCTTTCGATTATTATAACTTTTTATTTAAGGTATAAAATTAGCTTATTTTTATAAATATAATAATAGATCCTATATTTTATTAGTATAGAAATATTTTTATATATTAATATATTAATTATATAAATATTACTAAATACTCCATTTTTAAATTGTTACTAATAAACTAGTAAATAATATATTACTAGTACCTAATATAGTATTCCTAAGCTTCTAAAACTCTATTATAATAGGTAAAGTGTAAAAAAATATTATTATAACTAACTTTTTATAGTATTTTATATTAATTTTTTATTTTAAGTATTATAAAGGCCTCTATACTTACTAAAATTAATTCTATACCTATATTAGCCTTTTTATTTTTATTAAGGTAAAATTTTAAATGGTCCTATATATTTTTTATAGAGCCTAAATTACGATCATAGACTAGGTAAGAATAGAGTATAATTTTTTTATTTTTAAAATAGTTTAAAATGTCCGTTATTTTATAAATAAGAACGTTGTTTTACTAAAATTATTAACGTAAATTAGTATTAATATAAATATTATAATTATAATATAATATCTTTTTTAATATATTAAGTATAAAGCTATATTAATACTCCTCCTTTATTAAAACCCCTTTTAGTCGTCTACACTACGCTAGTAAATAGATTAGAATTACTTAGTATTAGGTTAGGGTTAGGTTAGGATTATATAGATAATAGGTTAGAGTTAAATTAAAATTATATAAACTAGGAGTTAGGGTTAGGTTAGAGTTATATAAATTATAAGCTAGGGTTAGATTAAAGTTATATAGACTAGGGGTTAAGGTTAAATTAAAATTATATAGACTAGAGGTTACAGTTAGATTAAAATTATTTAAGTTTCTTTCTTAAAAATTATTAAATTAAATATAGTATAAAACTCTAGTATAATTTATATACTTATAAGAATTAAATTATAATAATTATTAATTACCGTCCCTTAAAATAGCGTATAGACTTTTTACGCTTTTATAAAAAAAAAATAATATATTTTTATAGTTTTTAGTACTTTTTATTAAATTTTTATTTACGCTATATATATCTTTTATATACTTTTTAATAAACTCCTAAAGTACTAAAAAGTTTAGTAAATTATTAACTTTATTATAAAAAGTTTTATTATCTTTATTTTTATTACTATATTTTATAGTTAAGTTTGCTCTTTCGTCTCTTAAAGAATTAAATTAGTAAGAATTATTATCTACTAAACTATTTAAGTAGAAAGTTAATACCTCTAATTACTAATAATATTTTTAATAATATTAAAAATACGCTTAATACTAACCTACGTAATTAGTATAGTAAATATATTTTTTATAACTTAAGCTAGTTAAAAAAATATATTTTTGTACGCCTACTACTAATTTAGTATATTAAAATTTTTAGTTATTTTTATATAAAAAGTACTTAAGTAGACTTTTTTTTTTATATATTTAATTATTAATCTTTTCCGCTTTTTTTGTAAAAGATATCTAGCTTAAAATTAAAAAACTATTTAATAGAGTAGTAGGCTTCTAAAACTACTTACTACTTTATAATTATTATATAAAGGGATTTAATACTAGTATATAACTTATACGCCTATTATTATTATAATAATTAAGGTAATTAAAAAATTTATTTTAATAGGTATATTTATAGTAGGGTTTCTATATATTATTATAAATTAGTAGTTATAGTTTTACTATAATAAATATTTATAATAATTATACTTTATATACCGTAAGCTTTTATATTAGATTAAAAATAATTATATAATTAAATAAAAACTTCTACTTTACGTTTATCTTTAAATAGTATTTACTTAACTTAGTATAACTACTTTTAGCTATAAATTATTCTATTTTTAATTACTTAATATTTTTTTTACGTTTTAGGTTTTTATTATTTAACCTAACTATTATTTTATCTAAGAAATGAAAGAGATAGTTATATATAAATTAAATATATTAGATTTAAGGTTTCCGGTTCTCGCTAAAAAAACTTATAATATTTTTAAAATATTTTAGTATTTTAATTAATAGTTTAAAGTAGTACTATTTTATAAAGCATAGTTTAAGTTACTTACAGTTATAAAAGTCTATTTTAGTTATATTACTATTAGCCGCCCTAATAGTTATATTAAATATAACTTTTTATTTTAGCTATTTATTAATATATTTATAGATTTTAAGTATACGCGTATATATATTAAATATTAAATTCTATTATATTTTAATATTACGGATAATAGATAGCTATTTTTTAAATAATAAGTATTATTATATAGTAATAAAATACTTATAACGTTATAATAATATATTAATAGTAATATAAATAGCTTAGATTTAGTAATTACTTAGTATATAATAAATACATATAATAAAAGTGTACGTACTTTATAAAGAGAGTTTAAAATAAACGCTTACGCTTTTATTTTTTAAATATATTATTTTTATAATATTTCTATATTTTTAACGATAGGTAATACTATTAGCTTAAAATACTTAATAATATTTTAGATAATAAGATTAATAATATAAGCTAAATATAGTATAGTATTCTCTCGTAAGCGCTAAAAGATATTTTTAAAAACTAGTTTTTTTTAAATAGCGCGAGTAAGCGTATTATTATTATTAATATTATTATAAATAATAACTAAAAAGTATAGTTTAGTATTTATTTTTAGTTATACTTATAGTATATTTATTATTATAAAAATACTAGTATACCTTTTACGTATTAAGATAAAATTAAGTAACTTTTTTTAAAATTACTAGTCGCGATTAATATAATATACTTTAATAGTAAAAAAACTAAAGTAATTAAATATAAACTATATATTTAATATAATTAAAATTTTAGTTATTTAGTTAAGGTTATTAAAAAAATATATTTTAGCTTATTAAAACTAACTCTAAAATATTAGCCCGAATTTATAATAGCTAATTATTATAATCTTTAGTTAGAGGAAGTAAATAAAGTACTAAAATAATAGCTGCTTAACTGTTTAGAAAGACTAGTTATTATTAATTATAATTTATATAAACTCCTTCTTAAGGATTATAGTAAAATATAATAAAACGAGTATAAGCGTATTTTTATGCTAATATTAAAAGGAGAGGGTAAAAATTATAAATTATTATTTATAAATAGAAATTTATATATTTTTATAAAACTAGATATTTAGGTAGTTTATTAGGTACTTAGTTCTAATACTTTATTTAAGTCTAGTAACTTTTACTAATAAATATTAAAAAATAAGGCCGTAGTTAAAATAAAATATATATAAATAGTTATTTATATAGTTAGTAACTTTTTTAAATTAGTTTTATACCTAACTAAAGCGAGTATAAGAATTTTAGTATAGAGTAATACTTATAGGGTTTTTAGCCTATTTAGTTATATTTTACTTCTTATTTTATATAGATAGTACTTTTTTTTTTTTTTTTTTACTTAATATACGCGGTTAGAAATTTAATTAAATAAATTTTTTTTCTCCTTTAATAGCTTTATAGGCGATTATTTTACATAGGTATAGTACTTTTAGTAGTTAATAGCTAAATTTAATTTTTAGTAATTTATAAAAGTATTTAATTATAGTTATTAATACTTAGTATAGAATATAGTACCTCTTTAGTTTTTTAATATTATAATTTTTTATAATAGTAGAGGATTCGTAAAATACTAAGTAAAATTTTAATTAATATTTTATTTTTAGTATATAGCAGCTATATATCTTATTAGATTATATTAATATAAATATATATACTAGTAGCGGCCCGTATAGTAGTAATATTTTAAATAATTTTATAGACTATTATTATTAGTTATAATAAACGCTAACTAGCCTGTATTTTATATACTATACTAAGATAGTTAGTGCGTAGAGATAGTTAATATATATTTTAATATTAGTGCTTTACTAATAATTTAAGGCTATAGCGCTCTATATAATAGTTTTTATTATAAGATTTTATTATAAGATTTTTTTTAAATTAAATTAAATTAGAATTAAATAGGTTTTAGAATTATAGATAGTTTCTATATATTTATATTAAATACTATCTTAGTTATTAATATACTATATTAATTAGTATATTACTTTTATTATTAAAACTAAAATCTTTGTTAACTTTAAAGTTTTATATATTTATACTTACTAAATACTTTTTAACTCTCTTATAATATTATTATATATTAATATTTTATAGAAAAATAAATTTAAGTAATATAAAAATTTTATTAATAATTTATTAATAGTATTATAATTTTATATTATAAACACTTAGCATATAATATACTATATATTTATTTTAGTTAATTATTAGATAATATTTAATAATTAAAATATTTTAATAATTAATTCTTATTTATATTTAATTAAAGTCTATACTAGTTTTAATACTTAAGATTATATATTACCGTAAATTATATTTATTTTATATTTATTATTATAAATATTTTTATAAAATACTAATATAGAATAATTTTAAAAGAAAATTAAAAATTATTTAGTAAGTATAAATATATAAAATTTTAAAGTTAAAGATAAAACTCTAATTTTAATAATAAGAAGTAATATAATAATTAATATAGTATAATAATAACTAAGATACTATATAATATAAATATATAAAACTATTTATAATTCTAAAAAAATTTTGTTTTAAAAAATCTTATAATAAAGCTTTTAAATAGAGTTTTATAGTCTTAAGTTATTAGCGTTGCGCTAATATTAGGGTATATATTAACTATTTTAGTATAGTAGTGCTATTTAATAATTTTTACTTATATATTATTATTAGAGAAACCCTTCTATATTATCTTAAAAGCGCTATTTTATTTACTCTCTTTAAAAAGTTTTTTATTCTTTATCTATAGCTTTACCTATAACTCTTACTATTATTCTTTTATCTTATATTTATTACTAAGCCCCTTATTATACTTATTAATTTTTAAATTATTATTAACCTCCTCTTTATACTTATTACTTTTATTATCTAAAATATACGGTTTATTAGCTTTAAGAGTTATATTACTATTACTAAAAAGTTTTTTAAAAAGTGTTAGCTAACGCTCTCTATAGTAATTAGTATATATATATATTTATATTTATATACTAATCGAACAAATAGTGTGGGTATAGTGGCTCGGGGCGACCCAAAGGGATTTTAAAAAAAGAGAAGTATGTGCATGGCTTTATTATAGTATATATATATAATAAAATAATATAATAAACTTATTTTTATTTTTAGGCTGTTACTATTACTAATTTCTCTAATATTATATTTTCTATAAAGGTATACTACTTATTCTTAGTCTTTTTACTTTTAAATATAATTAACTTTAGTTTTTTTATTCTCTTTAGGTATATATTCCGTATAATTTTTTATAGGGTACTACCTATTCTATATATATATGTTACTATACGACTTTTAGTTTTCTTATTAGGGTTACTTATAATAGTTTAATAAAACCTTTTTAAGGCCTTTATATACTGTCTATTATTAACTTCTAATATAATATTTTTTTTATTTTTTACGAATATATTTAAGTTTTATTTATAGTTACTTAGTAATACTATATTAGTATAAGACTATAATAAATAGTTATAATAACTTACTACTCTTCTTATTACAAAATCTCTTTTTTTTAAACTTCTTAAATGTTAATCTAACTACTTTTTTTGGTATTTTATCTAGTTACCTTTAGCTTTTTTATAAGTTAATATTTTGCTAAATAATTTACTATAGTAGCTTTTTTTAAAAAAAAATTTTTTATATTTTTTATATTTAATTAATCTCTTTATATTACAGCGTAAGCGCTTAAGTTTAGTTAACCCTTAAATAGTACTTATAAATTTATTAGCTAACTTTTTTATAAGCTACCTATACCGCGTATTTTAAAAATTATATTAATTCTATCTGCTTTGTAAGTAAAACCTTATACTAGTTAAAAAATACCTCTATAAATATCTGTGTTAATTATCCTAGTAAGCTTATTCTACTTATTATACTTAAAATTTAATAGAATTTTAATTTTATAAAGTAGTAGTAGTCTATTTATATAATTAAAAGCTTTTTACTTAGTAGAATCTATAATATAATAAAAGTATATAATAATATATAGATTAGGTATAAGATAAAGTATAATAGAGTAGTAAAAGTAAAAAATATTAATTTAATTTAAAAAGTAGTTTATACGTAATTAGGTAGTAGTACTAATAGTAGCTTATATACTACTAGCCTAATTATATATATACGCTTAATTATTACTCTTATTTACTTTACTATTAACTTAACTACCTACTAATTATTATATATAATTATAATAGTCTAATATATATCTAATTATCTACTTTACCTCTATAATATTGCGTATCTACTTAACTTATAGTAAAAATTTTATCTTTTTTAGTAAATAGTAGTCTAAAAAAGCTTCTAAAAGTCTTAAGAAACTTAAAAAGATAATTACTAGTAGTAAGGGTATAAAAGATAAGAAATTTATTAGTATTACTAGTAGGGATACCCTAAAAAAAAATACTAATTTAAGCTAGAAAGTAAGTTATTATAGCTTTTAATAATAGTTAAGAATTAATATTATACACCTATTACCCTTTATAAAATTAAATACTATTAGTAAGAAACTAGCCTATTAATTAAAAAAATACTTTTTATTTAACTAGTTCGCGAAATTACTACTATAAAATTTTTTAATAAATATTACTAATTTTAATTTTTTATACTATAAGCTATATAAGAAGCCTCTAAAGTCTTTTTAGTTAGATATTTTAAAAGTATAATAACCTATACTATATTATTTACTATATACTAACTATTATAGACTATAATATAAATTATATTTATACTAAAAAAGTTATTATTTAGGCTAAGGATTCGCGTCTGGCGCTTAGGTACTTCGTAAAATATAATAGAAATTTTAGGTTTTTAACTTTTATAATTTAGTATTATATAAAGAGAGGAAAAGTGTAGCGTTAAGATACTAGTCTAAAAAAGGTATAGGCTAAAAAAAGTTATTTCTCTAGATACAGTTAAAAAAATAAGCGTATTTAAAAATTATTATAAAAAATATTTTATTTTAGATTAGTATAGTACTTAAACTTATAGTTTTAGTATATAGCTTAATATAAGACTTAGCGTGCTAAAGTTCGGTACACTAGTAGTATTAGGCTATAGTTATCTTTACTTCTTTTTTTTCTTTAGGCTAGGCTGCTGTAGTATTATTATACTATAATACGCCTACTCTGCCGTATTATTATTATTAAAGTCGAAGTCGTATAAATAAAATCTAGTATATTAATATAGATACCGGCGGAGCGTTTGTTTTTAGTAATATAGCTTATAGAGTATAGTTAGCTAACGTTTATAGGTATACTAATAGCGATAATTACTTTTAATAAGACTATAATAACTAAACCTTATATACCTATTTATAAAAGTATACTAGATAATAACCTATACGTGCGAGCGGTAAAGGTAGTTATAAAATACTTATTAAGTATACTAGTATACGCAGAAAACTTTAACGTACTAAAAAAAAATATTATAATACTACCCGCCGCCTACTCGCTAACTAGAGAGATAAGTATAAAATAATAGTTATAGTAAGAAAAGGTATTAAACTATACCTACTAGTATAGTACGTCTAAATATAGTATGTTAAAAATACTAACTTAGCTATACTATAAGATAATAAGCTACAATAGCTTATAATAAGATTATATAAAAGAGAAATAGTAGAAAAATAAAAAATAGACTTTATATTAGAGATAATAAATAGAAAGTAGTTATAAAAGGTACTTAATATAGTAATAGCTACTAAATTAGTAGGTATAGTAGCTACTACGCGTTAAAAGGAGAAAAAGATAGATAGGTACTAGTTTAAGTCTAGGTTTAGGTCTAGGTTTAAGTTATATATACGCCTAAGTATTAGTAAGCATTTATATATTAATAAGGTAGGCGGAGGATTCGGAGGACTATACTACGTATAGATAGATAGTAACTCTTTAATACTATCTATAATATTTAGAAAAAGATTAACTTAATAGTTAGATATAAAGTAATAACTATCGTTTATAATAGATAAAGCCGTAAAGACGCTACTATAATTTAGTATAAAGTATAGCAAAGATAATAAAAAAACGATATTATAGCTTAAATATAACTATTTATTTTATAAACTATAATATACTATAATAACTAACTATAATATATACCCTAATAAGAAGACCCTAATCTAAATTTTATAACTTAGCCCTAATTTATAGTCTATATAATTTTTATTTAATTTTAACCCCTAGTCTATATAATTTTAATCTAACCCTAATCTATACTAGCGTTAAAAAATATATTAGGGGTATAATTAGGTTAGGGTTTTACGTAAGCTAACCTAATTTTAATCTAACTTTAACCTATTTACCAGCTTAGTCTATACAGCCACTATAGTTATACTCTTTTATTTAATTAATATATAAATATAATAATATATATAATATAATATTATAATATATAGATAGGGGGATGTAATAAAAAAAGCGTAATTAAAAAAAATTAAGTATTAAAAGTTTAATTACTTTATTAGTATTATATTTAAAAGTTTAAAACAAAGTTTACTTATAGGAAAGGTTATATAATATAGTATAATAAAGGCTAATTAGGCTTAGCGTATTTATATCCTTAGTTATATAGACTGAAACTTAGAACTTTACTTTTATATAATTTTATATATTTATAACTTTTTAACTAGACTATAAAATTAACTATAAAATATATATATATTACTATTTTATATATATTACTTATATAAACATTTCTTATATAAATTAATAATATATTACTATAAATATCTATTGTTATATTAACATAAAAAACTAGTAAAAATAAATAAATCCTATTATATATCTTACAAAATTATTATTTTATATAATATTAAATATAATATAAATATTTTAGTAATAATAAACAGTTAATAATATAATATTATTATTAGATAATATATACTTAAAATCTAGGTAATCTAGTTAGACAATAATAAAATATTAGCTATTTAGTATTTAATATAACCTAAAATATAAGAGAAAAATTATTTAATTATCTTTACTATATAAGAAGTTATAAGACTTTAAATTTATATATATTTAAAAAGGTTTTTAGTTACTAATATTTTAATATAGTAGTAAATTTAATAATTATTTTATTTTTAAACTTATTATATAGTTCTGCTTTTATACAGAATTCTAACTTTTTAAGAATAAGTTAAATATATAGTATTTTAAATAACGTCTAAAGTCTCTAAATTAAGACTTTAAATTCTATATTTAAATTACTAATTATGTAGATAAGAAATAATACTTTAAATTTATTTTATATATATTGTATAGTAATTAGAAAGTAATATATATATATATATTATAGCTAATTCTATACGCTAGTTAAATAGTTATAAATAAGTAAAATAAAGTAAAAATAATAGTCTTTAGTTTAAGACTAAATAACTAAGACTATAAATACACTAAGCCTAATTAGGCTTTATTATACTATATTATTAATCCTTTTTTAAAAATAAACTTTATTTTAAATTTATGTATATAATACTTATAGAGTTATGAAACTTTTAAAACTAATCTTTTTCGATTACGTTTCTTATTGCATCCCACGCTAATATAATATAATATATATATATATTACATTAAGAAAAGAATTAAAAAATCTATTACGTTATTAATTCTGTTTTATCTTTATTTTAACTATAGATATTAGGACTTTATTTATATAATTTTTACTAGTAAAAGAATAAAATAATTAAGAAATATATTAAATAATAAATAACTTATATCTTCTAACTAAAGAGTATCCAATAGTTAAAATATGCAATAGTAACTTAAAAAATATCTTATATAATTAATATTAAAAAAAATTATAACTTAAAAATATATAATATATAATATATTTCTAAATTATAAAATATTAATATAACTTACTTTATAATTAGCTTACAGATAGTTCTTTTCTAACTATAGTTTTACTTTCTTTTTTTATAATACTCCTTTCTAATGTTTTTTCTTTATATAACTAACCTTTTAGAAAATATTATTTTTTTATATTTATACTTTTAAAATTCTTTATACTTTCTTAAGCGTACTCTAATCTTTTTTTTTAGTATTTTCTTAATTAATTATAGATTTTTTTATTATTAATATTAATATTATAACTTAACTCTTATAAAAAACTATTTCTTAGAAGCTTTATAAAATATTTAGACTATTTTCTAAAAAACTACTATTAATTTTTTTTAAGCTTTTAATTAAGTTCTTATTAATAAATTTGTTTTTTAAAAAAACCTTAGAACCTGTACCGCTTTTAGCTTTAATTATATTTCTATTATAATTTTTTTTATTTTTTATATATTATATTGTATTATAGAAACTATTTATAATCCTTCTTAAAGTAGATATAATTATTAGAATAGGAGTATTTACTTTTAAAAAAAATTAATTTTAAAGATACGTTATATTGAATTTAGTGCTATATAAAGAATATAAAAGTTTAGATTTATTAAATTAAAAAGATATTATTATATACAATAGTAGTAATAATATATTATATAATTAGTAATTATATAAGGTAGAGTTATATTATTACTAGTTATATAAATTTATTATTATATAATAAATTTTAATTAAAAATTATATTACGTAACTTAGTCTAGTCCTAAAATAGAATTATTAAAAATTTAAAAATTTAGTTAAATATATTTACTAACTAAATTATTAGTTAGAATCTAAAAAAGAAACTAATAAAATAATTATATATAGGTAATTTTAATATATTACGTATATTAACTTATTACGTTGCGCCGCGGCTTTATAAAATTCGCGAAGTACGTTAATTAACGTATATTAACTACGTAGTAATTAAAATTCTTATATAAATCTCCCTAACTTACTTTTTAAAATAGTATAATCTACGCATTTTTGTAGACTTAGTAATAAAGTTTATATTAATTTTTAAAAAAGATAACTATTTAAATTTAGGTTTTTTTAATATTACCCTACTGTAATTTTATATTATAACTAAAAACTAAAGGACCTGTAAATGTAAAATACTATTATATAAAAGACAGTAGACCCTCCTGTAAGTAAATAATAAACTAATAAAAACTATAGCCTTAATATAATTATTATATAGTATTAAAGTACGTCTAAATTATAATTAAATTAATTTATTTTTATAATAAAATTATAAAACTATTTTAGGGTATAGTCCCGAGTAAGTAAGAGATAGTATACAAGTGTCTTTAGACTATAAGAAAGTAAAAAGACTATTTACTAATATATACTCTAAAAAGTATATTTAAAAGGATTTTATATTAATTAATATTATAGTATTAAAAAAGCGTGCTATAGTATTTAAACTAGTAAATAAAAATAAATAGCTAAATATACAGGGGGTTAAAAGCGAGAAAGAGTACTAAAAAAAGTTATAGTTTATAAAAATTTATATAAAATTAATTAATAAGCCTATAAATACATAAATAATAGTGTGTTAAAGAGAAAATAACAACAGAATATCTTATAAAAATTTTAGTTACTACTTATTAATTATATATAATAAATTAAAATTACTTAAATAGAGTAATTTTCCAAATTCCTTTTTTAGATTCTAATAACTTTTTAGTTAGTAAATATGTTTAACGAAAATTTTAACTATACCCTTTTAGGCCTAGTATAGGTTACGTAACTAGTTTTTTGAAGTATATTAGTAATCTAATAATAAAATTATATTAATAATATAAATACAGCCTATACTTATATAATTAGTAAATACGTAATATATTACTAATATTATAGTATATTATAATATCTTTTTAATTATATAGACCTAGATTCCTATTTTCTTAAAATAGCACTAAATTTTTTAATACTTAACTCTAAAGTTAACTTGCTTTTAAAATTAAATACTCCTATTTCTATAATTATTTCTACTTTAAATAAGCCTAAAAAGACTATTTATAACACTATCTAACGTATTAAAAATAAAGAAAAATATAATTATAATATAAAAAAAGTTAATAAGAGTAGAATAATAAAGTTAAGTCTAAGAGAGTACAGAGTTATTAATAGAAACTTAATTAAAAGTCCTATAAAAGAAACTAAAAGACTATTTATAAAAAATAGTCTTAATATTATAAAAAGGTCTTTATAAATCTTTTTAAAAAAGGAAAAATATTCTATTAATATAAGTACTAAAATATCTATAATATATAAAGAAAATACTAAAAACAGATTAAACCACGCTAAAGAAAATATAAAAAAATATAAAAAACATAAATTTAAAAAAAATTATATTTTTTAATAAGTTAGCAATACCAAAGGGCAGAGTTAAAAAAAAATATTATAAAAAAAGGGATAATAATAGTTTTCGAAGAGAACTAGCTATTATCTAATTATAAAGTAAGTTATTTTAACTTTTTATAATATTAAAATATATAACTGCTTATATATTCTTAAGTTATAGTTTTATTTTTTTAATATTAATTATATAAATTATTTTATAGACTAAGACCTTACTTTCTAAGTTTAGGATACAATTTAGGTAGGAGGTAAAAATAATTTAGTATTTATTAAAATACCTTCTTCTTAGACTTCTTATATTACTAAGGACTATATAAATAAAGTCCTTATACCTGAGGTTAAACTAAATATAAAAAAGGGTATATTTTATAATATTTTTTTACTACTTTTAATATTAATATAATAATATATATATATTTATATATTAATCGAACAAATGGAGTGGCTGTAGTGGCTCGGGGCGACCAAAAGGGGTTTTAAAAAAGGAGGAGTATATATATACCTTTATACTTAATGTGTCTAAAAAGTTAGGTAAGTAATAGTATATATTAATAACTAATTATAAAAGTTAATTTTTCGCCTTAATAAGTTTACGATAACAAATAAAAAATATTTATTTTTTTTTTAAATATTCCTTATAATAATATAGTAAAATAGGCTAGATTAAATTTAGATATATAGACTCTAATTATAACGCCTCTATAATAAGTAAAATAGTAGTAAAACTTAAGCTAAAAAAATTACTATTACCTTATTCTCTTAATACTTAAATATAATTAAAATATAAATTAAGACTTTATTATATTTATAATAGATGCCAAGTCTATAAATATACTTTAACTATTTTTTAAACTTCATATTCTTACTTATATAATAGTAATAGTTACTAATACTATATTTAAAATTATTTAAAATTACGTTTTATTTTAGTAAGGGACCACTTATTATTTTAAGTATTTTTTTAATAATATTTACTTTCTATCTTCCTCTTTAAACTA
The DNA here is from genome assembly GCA_030770415.1 of Pleoardoris graminearum. Taxonomy (NCBI): domain Eukaryota; kingdom Fungi; phylum Ascomycota; class Dothideomycetes; order Pleosporales; family Didymosphaeriaceae; genus Pleoardoris; species Pleoardoris graminearum. The sequence goes on from JASEKS010000288.1 coordinate 76,938, forward strand.
ATATAGATATTAAAGTGGCATTATTACGGCTTTATCTACTATAAATAATAGTTATTATCTTATATCTAACTATTAAGTTAATCTTTTACTAAGTATAGATAGTATTAAAAAGTTAATATCTATTTGGCCGTAGTTATAGTCCTTTAAATCCTCTACCTATCTTATTAATATATAAACGCCTACTAATACTTAGGCTTATACGTAATATAAATCTATATTTACTTATTTTTTTTATTAATACGTAGTAGCTACTATACCTACTAATTTAGTAATTATTATTATATTAAGTACCTTTCGCACCTATACGCAGTTAATTATTTTAAATATAAAATTTATTTTTTATTCTATTATTATTTCTTCCCTTTATAAACTCCTTATAAGCTGTTATAGCTTATTATCTTATAGTATAGTTAGGTTAGTAGTACTTATACTTATTTTTAATATACTATATTTAGACCTATTATACTAGTAAGTATAGCTTAATACCTTTCCCTACTATTATTACTATATACTTCTCTTCCTTATCTTTCTTATTTTTATCTTTAGTAAGCAGGCGGTATATGCTATTATAGCATTTTTTTTTAGTATATTAAGGGCTCCTATAGTATTAACTTTAGTAATTTTATTAGCATACGCTTATATACTTAATAGGTATTTTATAACTATCTTTACTACTTATATGTAAAGGTTATTATTAAATATACTTTTATTAATAGGTATATAAGGCTTAGCTTTACTTATAGTTATTATAGTTTTATTATTAAGGGCGATTTAATACGTAAAGGTACTATTAGTATACTTATAAACGTTATCTAACTATATTTTATAAGCTACTTAAAATAAACGCTATATAAATATTTATATTAGTATTTATATTAGTATTTATATTAGTATTTATATTAGTATTTGCGTTAATATACTAAATCTTATTATATAACTTTAATAACAATAATAATAATATATATATATATTTATATATTTATATATTAATCGAACAAATAGTATAGCTGTAGTAACTTAGGCTAACTAAAAGGGGTTTTAAAAAAAGAAGAGTATGTATATGCCTTTATACTTAATGTGTCGAAAAATAATAATAATAATAATAATATAGCAGAGTAGACGTATTATAGTATTATAGTACTATAGTACTACTTAGCGTAAAAAAAAAAGCTATAGTAGCCCTGTACTAGAATACTAAACTTTAGTACGCTAAGCTATCTACTAAACTATATTTTATAATTATAAGTTTACTAACTAAAATAAAAAATAAAAATTTTTTTGTAATTTTTATATATACTTATTTTTTTAACTATATTTGGGAAAATAACCCTTTTTAGCCTATACTATTTTTAGACTATTGTTTTAATACTATACTTTACCTCTTTTTATATAATAATATATATTAAAGTCTAAAGTGTATATATTTAAACTTTAAGCCTACCCTAAATACTCTAAAAAAATAAATAAATTTAATTTCTTTTTCGATTAATAACTCTATACTAAATAATCTTATAATAAAATATTTTAATAGTTTTCTCTATTTAGTATAAACTATATTAATATAGTTTAGTAAAATTTAGTATTTATTATTTTTAAAGTTTTTTATATTTTTAAAATATTTAATATTATTAATATATTTAAATAAATTTTAGTAAATAAAAAAATATTAATATAATTTACTTTAATTATAAACTAAGTATATTAATTATTAAAAATAAGTTAAAAAGGATATAGGCTAGCCTAAAAGTAAAGTAATAGTATAAGAATATATATATTTTTATTATATATACGGGTACGAGAAGGCGTATAAAAAGAGAGATAATAAAGGCGTAAGCTACTAGTTACTAGTTATACTATAGCTAGTAGTAGCACGTACGCTTCTATTAAATAAAATTCTAATAAAAGAAAAAATAAAGTTTAGTAAAAAATACTATATTAGAAGTACGCTATAAGGTAAATTATAATTATTTTATATATAATATCTTCTTTATAATAGTTTTTACTATTATAAGTTATCTTATTATTGCAGCAGCTAAAAAAAATTATTTAAAATAAGTATTTTACGTATATACTATCGCGGGTAGGCCGTTAGTTAGTAATAGTTAACTAAAAACTAAAAGTACTAATACTTAATTTTTTTATTAAATTTAATTTTATTAAAAATAAAATTAAACCGAAAGCTTATTCTGTATGTCTAAATAAACTAAATAAAATTAATAATTATAAGACTACTACTAAAATATATATTAAAGACGTCTAAAAAATAATTACTTTATAGTATTTAGACTATTAGGATTTTATTTATACTTAGTTATATTAAAAGAAAAAAGGAGTTTTCTATATTAATATTATATAAGCGCTCTATCTAGCCGAGCTATAGTAGACGGCGTAATAATACCTAAAAGTAATAGGGAATAGATAAAATTTACTAAAATAGTTTTATAAGCTTTAAGGAATTAAAAACTAAGTTAATAATAATTTATTATTATTATTAAAAAAGGAATAAAAGTTTTTATATAAACTAATAGCTAAATTTTAGATATAGGAGGTTCTGCGCAGTATACTAGTATAGAAAAAGTTATTTTTATTCTAAGTACCAAGTACAGAGCGCGAAGGGCAAAAAATAATAAAAAGAATAGCTATATAAAGTTAGTATATTTAGGGATATAGAAGCTTATAAGATATAGGGAGCGATAGATATAAGTAATAGTACTTAAAATATTATAAATTAATTAGTAGGGTTAATTATATTTTATAATTTTAAAAGTAACTATTAAATAACTACCGGAGCTAAGCGTCTAATAGTTATATAACTAATTTACTAATAATAAAGGGACAGTTTAATAAGAAGGATAATAATAATTAAGTAAATAAGTGCCGGCTATAAACTAAGTTTATAGTACTATAAACCGTTCTAATTATAAAAATATCTATTAATACTTAACTCTTACTTATTATATTTAAGGCAAAAAAAGTTTATGTTATATATTAAACTTTTAACTCTATTTTAAATTTATATATTAACTTAAAACTATCCTATACTATTTTCTTTATTTTAAGGAAGAAGCTCTAAAAATAAAGAAAAATATACGTATAAATTTTAATATAAATTTTTATAATAAAGGTATACATATACTCCTCCTTTTTTAAAACCCCTTTTAGTTGCCCCGAGCGACTACAGCCACACTATTTGTTTAATTAGTATATAAATATATATAAATTTTTATTAAAAGTTTAAGTAACTTAGCGTACCTGTTAGCAGTAATAGATTATAATTAATTTAGTACTATTATTAGTCGTATATATTTATATAGATAAGTAGTAATTTATATTAATATTATAGTAAACTAGACAATACTTAATTTTAAAGTAAAAGGAAAATTAATAATATCTATAAAATAAGACAATCGAGATTAAATATATATATAATAAATAAGTAATTAAATAATCTAGTTACCAAATTAGTATGTAATTAAAAAGGGCATATAAGCCTTAATATTATAATATACCCCCTAGGTAAACTGCGTTTAAGTAGTAAGCCTATCTAAAAATTATTTAAGGTAAATTTTATGCTTATAATATCTCGCTATAATAATTATAGTATATATAATTTTTTTTATTAAATCTTTCTTTTATAAAGTTAAATACTATTTATTCTTAGAGTAAACCGATAGCTAAATTATCTATTTAACTAATTACCTATAGTAGCTTATTTTATTAGTTTATCTTAAATAAAACTTATTTTTTATATTATTCTATAATTAGTTATTATTGTTTTTTTTTCACTTAATTATGCCTTTTGTATTTAGTAAATAGGTAAAGTTATAAGCGTAATAAATAGGTAGTAGGTTATATAAGTAAAAGTAGCTCTACTACGCTAGATTAGGTATAATAACTACTTAAATTATCTTTTTCTTCTTTTTTTTAGTTCGTAATAATTTTTACTATAGTAAATAATACTACTATTATTACTTTATTCTATCTATTTAAATATTACTAACTAATTATAGAGTACTTTTAGACGTTTTAATAATTACTTTTTTATTTAAAACTAGTAGTAATATAACGGCCGTAATTATAATAGTTATAATAGTTATAGTAGTTAATTTATAAAAACTACTTTTTTTTTAAATTCTTTTAACTTAGATAATGATAACAACGATCCTCTAGCTTTAGATAATAATAAAAAGTAAAATAAAAATAGTTAAATAATTACTAAAAGTAAACACAAACTGCCTTCTAAATTTAGTAAGTAGCTTATTTTAAACTATAAGGCCTATATACGCAACGCTCTATTTACTTATTTAATAAAAGTCTATTTTAAAAATTTTAATTCTATAAATACGCGCTACTATTATGATATAATTTATATATATAATTTGCTATATATCTTACTAATTATATATCTATTATATAGTACTGATTATTATAGTCTTATTAGTACCTATATCATCTATATAACTTTAATTAAACTTATAATTAAGTACAATACTATAAATCCTAAAATACGTAATTATTTTTTAAATTTTAGTTTATAGATTATACTAATATATTATAGTTTAATAAAAAAATTATATTTACTTCTAAAACTATCTATAAAATTTTTAAGTAGTACTAGACTTTTTTAGTACTAGGCGCCTAAATAGTATTACTAAGTAATTAAAATCTACTAGACTCTTTTAATTAGGATTAATATTTAGGTCTTATTTTTAGTAGCTAGGGCTATAATAATTTAGCTTATAAGTATTTTTTTAAATATATTTTAGTTATTACTAATTTTTATTTAGTATTCCGCTATTGTCTATCTAAGTAGTAGATAGCTAATAATTATATTTAAATAATAGACTAAAATATTAATCTAAAGAAAAATTTTATTAGCTACTTAAATAAATTTATTTTAAGCCTAAGCTATGAGTAGTCTAATCCGTTTTTAAAAGGCCATAATATATATATAAAGTTAGAGTAGTAGTAATATAATTATAATTATTTATTAAAATATTAGGAGATAAAGAGCGAGTCGTACTCTTATAGTTAAAATCTTTTTTTTAAACTCTTAGCTACTTTTATCTATTTTAAACTTTAAGCTATTTTTATTTACTTTAAACTCTAAGCGGTTGTTCCTATTTAAATAAAACTTAAAAATATAAGCGTAAGTAACTATATAATCTACTTAATAAAACTTTAGCTATACTATAGTTATAATTATCTACTTTTCTTATAATTAATTTCCTTTATTTTAACTTTTTTTTTATGTAGATTTTTTTTATTTAGGATAAACAAAATTTAATAGACTTTCTTTTTTTTTCTATTTACTTACTTAATAATTAGTAACTATATATTGTATAAATTAAGTAACTTTTTAAAGCGTATAAATTATTATTATATAAGCGCCTTTATTAATTTATTAATAAGTATATCTCTAGTTTATAAATAGATTATCTTAGATAATACTTTTATATATTTTTAACGGAGCTATATATTTTAAATACTAATATAGTATAATTAAATTATAATTCTTTTATTAGCTCTAACTATAAGCCTAATTATTTATTAATTATCGCAGTAAATTCTTTAAATAAATTTTAAATTAAGTATAATTTTATAAAAAATGTATTTTAAAACTATTACTTTTTTATTTATATATTTTAAAGTAAACAGCTTAGCTTCTATTATTAAAATAATAATAATAGTTTATCTAGCTACTTTTTAAAAAATTGTACCCCTAAATATTATTATAATATACCTATAAAAACATCTTCTTATCTTAGAGTTATTAGTAAATAATAAATTTTTATAGATTATAAGATTAAGTTTATTATATTATTTATATTAAATCGCCTACCAGCGGGTATAATATAAGTAAATAATTATTTTATTAATAGTAGTAAAAGACTATAAGTTTAGATTTATTAAAAACTGTAATAGTTTTAAAATTATAAATATAATATTTAGTTAAAGTATAATTACATATATTTGTATATTAATCGAATAAATAGTGTGGCTGTAGTGGCTTGGGACGACCAAAAGGGGTTTCAAAAAAGAAGGAATATATATATGCCTTTATAATATAATTACTATATATAAAAACTAATTCTATATATTTCTAATATTACTTAATATCCTATTTAGAAGCTTTTTTAGTAAACTTAATAAACTCTTTTAAAAAAAAAGCTATATTAGGGAAGCTACTACTATTATTAAAACTTAATTTCTTTATAATTTTATTAATATATATATTATAGATAAGTATAATTATTTTATTTTTATAATTATAGATTATCCTATCTCTAAAAACTATTAAATAGGCCCCTTTACTTTAATTTTATATTTTGAAGTAATTTAGCTGTAAAACTATTTTACTATTCTTTTATAATTTTTATAATATAGTAGTAGAATATTATCTATATAAAATAAAATAAAAACTATCTTCTTAAAATTAAAAAAGAGATAAAACTCTTTCTTTAATACTATAAGCGTAATAGTATATAGTAAGCTTAAAAATTTTTTATACTAAAAGTAAAATAAGTCGCGTAGGCTATATAATACTTAGTTAAATTTAACGTATATACTTTATTTTTTAAATTTATTAAATAATTTATGTATTACCGAATTCTTTATTAATATTAAAGTATTAAAAAATACTTTAATAATATTATATTATAGAATCTCTAAGTTAAATTCCGCTATAAGTATTATTATAATATAAAATAATCTTACTATAAGTATAGTAGTATATATTAATTATATACAATTAATCTTTTAGAGATTACCTTTTATAATAATATACGTTTTATACTTGATAAAGTATTTATCTTAATTAAATTTATAAGTCTAGATTTATTTTAATAATAAAAGTTAGCTATTTACTTTTACTTTCGTAATTTTTTTCTAGATTCCTTTCTTTAAAAGTATATTAATTTTAATATATAAAACTTATTTAAATCTATTACCTAAAAAATATAACGTAAACTACTTTTACGTTATAAATAGCAGAGAAAAATTATTTTTATATATATAATATAAATTATAGTAGATAAAGTAATTAAAAAATAGTATTGTAAATATTCTTTTTAGTATTACGACTCTTACTATAGTATTAAAAGTACTATATATTTATAGTTAAGTATATACCTTTATAGCGCTAAAAAATATATATATATATATAAAATTAATTTAAAAATTATTATTTTAAAGATCTGCGCTTACTATATAAGTACTTATAAAATTTATTTTATCCCCTAGCTAATTATCTAAATTATTATCCTTAGGTCGCCTTCTATAAAGTAGTAAATTTATATATTTAATTTTAAGTTTTTACTATTATAGTCTCTTACTTAATTATATTACCTAATCCTAATTATACCTTTAATAATATTAAGCTAGTAGTATTTCTACTTTACTTATAGTAGTAGAAGTATTATTTATAATTTAAAAAATAGTTATAGAATAATTATACTCTAAATGTTAAAAATTATTTTTAAGATTTAACAGACTAGCTTTTTAAATTTTATATATTTTTTAGTAACTATTAGGTACCCCCTAATCTCTTATAAAATTACTTTAAGTAGTATTTAGCGCTAGTATTACTTCTAAAATTATAAATTCTAATTTTTTATTTAATATTATACGGATTTTTAAATAATTACTAGCTAAGTAATTATCCTATATAGCTATTAAGTTCCTAGTAGTACTAAAAAGAGTTTAGTCTATTATTTTTTTACGCTAACTATAATTAGCACCTCTAAGTTTATAGTAAGGGTTTAAATATTTATTATTCCTTATTTATTTATTAGACTAGCTTAATAAATATATGTTATTAAATACTATGCCTAAGTCTATAAATTTATTCTTATAAAATACTTTAATAACTAAAACTATTGTTTTTTTAGGTATCCTATAATCGGATAATCCCTTATAAAAAAGCTTTTTATTAAAAATAACGTTTTAAGTTATAATTACCTAATTAAGCACTAGGACTTATATCCTATAAATATTAAAAGTATAATAGCTTACTAAATACTTAATATAGCTTTATAGGTTTACTTTAAATTTATACTTATTATAGCCTACTAGACGTTCTTTATTTAAAGCGTAAGTATAGTAGTTATATATATAGATTCTACTCTAATTAGGGTATAAATCTATTATTATATTTTTTATAATTATAGACTCCTACTATCTAAAGTACTACTTAAACTAATTATTAAATACTTTATTTAGTAATCGTATTTTATAGAACAATAATAGACTAATTTTATATAACTATTTTATAGTATTTATTATTTTAGACTAAAATTTAGTAAATAGATTAATACTTAATTATATTTTAATTACCTTTAAAATTATTTTTTAGTATACCCTTTTAGTACTATTATTTAACTTATAAGTATATAGTAGAGTCGTAATAAGTTTAATTTTTTAATTAGCTACTTATTTTTTAAAGTATAAATCAATATACTATAGTACTATAATAGTATTATTATTTTAAGATTATATTATATAAAATGTAGTTTAGTAAAGTTTTTATAAACTTATATAATTAATTTTAAGCCCTTTAAGTAAAAGTTATAATTATAGATTTTTTTACTAAAGTTATTTTTTAGAATTATACTTTATTACCTACTTAATCTGCCTATTAGTATATTAAAGAGATTTTATAATACTTAAAAAAAGAGTCGCGGTAATTATTCTCTTAGTTTTTTAAAAATTACTTATATTATATAAGTAGTAGAGTAGTATACGTACTTTAAATAAGCTATATTATTAATTTTAATATTTTAAATATACTATACTAATACTTATAATACTGCCTTTTTTAAATATTTTAATTACTAATACTATCTCTCCTTACTATTAATACGGGGATAATTAACTTATAATTTTTAAGTTTTATAATTATCTATTATAATATTAATTATATGGTAAAAGGTAATTAGCTTATATTTAATAAAGATAAGGTTATATTTATATTATAGCTCTATTAAGATAATATTCTATTTTAACGTACCTATAAATAAAGTATAATTAAAGTTTATATACTAAATACTAATTTTCTCTAAATAAGCTTTAGAAATAATATTAATATAAAAGCCTTTTACTACTATAATATTTTTAAGTATTAAATTTTTTATACGAGGGCTATTTACACTATTTAAAATTTATTTTAAAATTTAGTTACCTATTCCGATAATTACTAATACCTGTATTTTAGCTTTAATATTCTTTATTTTAGTTACTTTCTTAAACGTTTTAGGAATAAGTATTAAAGTATTATTAATAAGATATATAGTAATACTATTATCTAAAATAGTATTTTCTAAAAGAAAGTATATATTAAATATTATAGTACTATAGACTACTATACTTTTTTTAATAAATATAAGTATTAAAGAATCTATATTAACTATTATAATTTTTTTTTAAATATACTATTTTAGTATCGGTATTTGCCTTTTAATTTTTAAAAATTATTTTTTTTAATTTTTATTTATAGATTAGTATATTTAGTTTATTATAAATAATTAAAAAAAAATTTCCTATTAGCGCTAAAAAGTATAATTAGTAGTAATTTTTTATATATTTTTTTATAACTACGGTCTTAAGCCTATAGTAATAAATTAGTTTTTAATAGTAATAAGTAGATTTTAAGTATAGATAGGTAGGCTTATATTTAGTTTAATATTTATTTTAATTTTTATTAGTATTTAAGTTAGTATTAAAGCCGCGTCCGCCTAGTATTATAAATATTACTAATTTTTTTATATAATTAGTGCACAGAAACTACTGCTAAAGTATTATAAAAAAATATTTTTAATTTTATTTAGAGTTAAAAGGGGTTATTTAAGTATTAAATTACGCGTAATATTACGCTCTATTAATTATATTTAGTTAAAAATAATTCTTTACTCTCGTATAATTAAAAAATTATAAATAGTTACTTTTCTTTTTATATTAAATATTTTATATATACGCGTTTTTTTATAAAAGAGCTTTTATTTATTATACTATAACTTAAGATCTTGTTTTCTATACTTAGTCTTTTTAAAATAAGTATAGTACTATACTTATACTATATGTTATATATTAGTATTAGTTAGTATAAAATTAGGTTTAAGTATATATATTATCTCTTAAAGCGTTAGCTTTTAGTAATTAAGAATTTTAATTATTATCAGCGCTAAAATATTAAAATATACTATCTTATATACTTAGTCCCTAAGATTTTTAAAATAATTATTATTTATAGACTAATTAATAAATAGTACTCTATATTCTATTCTTTATATAAAGTACTATTCTATTTAAATTTTCTATTTTTTAAAATTCTTCTCGTATTGTTTTTTAATTATAGGATTATTAGTATCTAAAAGGGCTAGTTAAATAAAAAGTAAAGGGTATTATAGTTAATAATTTTCTATAAAAATACTATTTTTTTATTAGAGTTAACTTCTTTCTAGATCCTTTTCTATATAGTAAAAAATTAGAATTATATATACTAATTAGACTAGCTTAATTAGCTTATTAGTTAATAGGGTTTTATTAGATTTAAGTTAGTTATCGTAATAGATTAATTAATAGATAATTAAAAAAGGAAGGGAAAGATTTAATTTAATAATTAAATACGTTAATATAACGGCAAGAAATAATTAAAGTATATAAAAAATAAATACCTACTAGTATTAAGTCGCGTAAAAAATATTATTCTATAGTTCTAAAGTGCCGGACTTATAATTATAGTAAACTAAATAATACTTATTTTTAGAGTAAACGGTAAATTAATACTATTTATAAAATAATATAATCGAGATTAAATAAATATATATTAGGTAAGTAATTAAGTAATTTAGTTACCTAATTAGTCCGTAATTAGAGAGGGTATATAAGCCTTAATATTAAGATAAATATTTATATATATAGATTACTATATACTAGGACTAAAGAAAGTAAAAGTATTTTTAATTACTCTACTATAACTAGACTATACGCTTATATATAAATTATAATATTATATTAAAATAAAATATATATTTTATAAACTAAGATTTCTGTCTAGCTCTTAATATAGGTATATATAATTACTCTTTAATAGTTTAAGTATTTATAAGACTATTATAAAATATAAGGCTAAATATTAATTATATATCTCTGGTAGGTTATCTGTATATCTTTATATTATATAGTAGAGGGGGATTATATTAGTAGAGTATATAGAACGTAAATAAAGATATAATAAAAGGTAGTAGATATTTTAAAGTAGTAATTCTAAATAAATATAATAATCTTTATATATATAATACGTTTAAGCTACTAATAATACTTTATATATAATAATATAAAAGTAGTATAATTATTAAATTAAAATAGAATACTGCTTCTCTATTTATAGTTTTAATTTAAGATTTAGTAAAATTTATTTATATCTTTAAACTAAATTTGTAAATCATAGTATATACGCTTATTGAGTACTAATTATAAAATTTAATTAACTTATAGTAGTATATATCGCGGCCTAATAATATATAATACTATTTATTAATACTATTACTTTTTCGACATATTAAGTATAAAGGTATACACATACTCCTCCTTTTTTAAAACCCCTTTTAGTCGCCCTGAGCCACTACAGCCACACTATTTGTTCGATTAGTATATAAATATATATTATTAATACTATTTATTAGTTTATATTTTAAATCTAGAGTTTAACTAATTTTTTTAGAGCTAGTACTAAGTATTTTATAATAAAAAAATTATATAATATTAAATATTTTTATTCATAGTACTAGTACTACAAAAAAATTACAATATAGCTATAAAACTAATTATTTATACTAAAGGTTTACGTCCGTCTTACATAGTATATAATAAGTAAATATATATTTAAAATCTAGAACTAATACTTTTTAGTAGAAATCTTTTTTATAAGAAAAGCGTAGATAAGATTAATAATTATAAGTTATAGATCTAACGTTGGAAATAGTATTTATTTAAACTAAATTATAAATTTTAAAAGTATTTAATGGCTTTATATTGTAATATATTATGTATATTTTAATTCTCTCTATTTATATATTAATTTACGCTAACGAAAAAAGTATAATATCCCCTCTTAATATTAAATTAAATAAATACATATACGGCGAGAATAATATAGTATTTTATATTATATAATATTAGTTACCTATTATTATCTAGAGCGTAGCAGTATATACCTAATTATATAAAAAAATATATAAAATAGAGTTTAAAATATTAGTATTTAGACTTATTAACAATTTAATTTTAATAGGAGTACTATACTATAGTAATTAATCTATACTAAAAAAGATATATAATTTAAGTTTATATTATATAGTAACGACGCGGAGAGGTAGGTTATATAAAGAAAGGGATAGTATAAGCGTATATATCATTTTTTTATAAAAAATAAGCTCCTCCTTACTATAGAGACGTATATAAGAAAGTAATTTTAAGTTTTATATTATATCTCCCTAACCAGTAATAGATATAGGAAAAGAATAAATTAAAAACTAACGTATATTAATAATAAGAAGATTAAAAATTTCTTTATATCTTACTAGTTAAGGTAAAAAGAAAGTTATAAAAAATATTTATATATTAGATAATATTTAGACTATATAATCTCTTATTAAATCCTTCTATACCTTTTCTACTAAAAAATAGTCACTTACTATACTTTTTTATTAATTTTTTTATTTAAATTCTAGCTTACTATTCTAGCTTACTTTTTTTAGCTTATTTTTTATTACTTTAAACTTTATTATTACTCTAAAAAATAAATAAGTTTTAATATTCTTATTACGTCTAGTGCACTTACTAATGTAAATAAAACTAAAGACTAATATACTAATTATATTTCTAATATTTAGACTATAAGCCGATATTGTAGTATTTAATAAAACTAAGCCTATAATATCTTTTAGGCTATTAGGTATAAGAGTGTAAAAAAAATAGGCACTATATTTTTATAATATAAGTAATAGCTAAGTTTTTATTTACACGAAAATTATATTATTTAAATAGTTACTTTTAAACTATATTAAACTATTTAAAAATAGTGCTTAAGTAGAAAGATACTAATAAAAAGGTTTATAATTACTATAACGAAGTTAACCTATTTATTACTTAAATATATAGTAACTAATAAATTTATCTCAATACGTTTAATTTATAGTTGCCTAGTATTTATAAATTTCAATTTTGTTAGATATACCTTTATATATATTAAATTAAATTAATGGACTTCTTTATATAATTTTTATTTATTACCCGTTACTCTAATCTGTAAAAGGTGGATTTTAAGTTTATATTAATAATAATTAGGTATAGGATTTGTTATTAATAATATAGTTTATTTATTTCCTAAGTATGTTTAGAATAACTAACATATCTAATCTAGACGTTATTCTATTACCTATTTTATCCTTTAGAGGGCTAACACAAAAGAAATAAATTAAAAAAATTATCTTTTTAAAAATTTATATATAATTAAATAATAGGGCTAAGAATATAGGAATATTACCGTTTTTAATAAAGAATTATAGAGCACTTTATAAGTATTTCGTTACTGCTTATTAAGTATATATAATATATTAAAATTACGTAACTATTAAATTTCTTTAGTCCTATATTTAGGACGCTATAACTTTTTAGTTAGTAAATATATATTACTAAAACTTTAACTATACTATTTTAGGCCTACTACAGGTTACGTATTCTAAAATTTAATAAGACTTTATTATATATTTATAAATTTATATAATTAGCAAAAATTTAACTCTTTCTTATATAAATACTAATTATATAGTCTATTATTAGTGTTATAGAGTATAATACTCTGCATTTAGTATTATAAATCTAGACTTTAATTTTTTTTAAAAATAGTACTGAATTTAATAAAACGTAAAATAGAAAGTAATCCATTTTTAAAGATAAATATTCTAATTCTAATAATTAGTTTTTCTATAAAAAGGACTTCTAATAGTCGTTATAATACTCTATAATATATTAAAAATATAATAATAATAATATAAATAAACTTAAAAGCTATTAAGTTTTAAAAACTATAAAAAAACTATAAGTTATTAATAGAAACTTTATTAAAAGTCTAAAAAAAGTAAATAAAATACTATTATTATAAAAAATACTATACAGTTTAAAATAAATCCTTATAATTAGTTTTAAAAGAGGAGGATTATAATATTAATATAAGTAAAATAAATTTATAATTAGTATCGAAATTACTAAAAGATTACAAAAAAAAAATATAAAAAATACTAAAGAAAATAGTAATAATATAAAAGAAAATATAAAAAACTTAAAAAAATATTAAAAATGTTAAAGCTATTAAAAACTTTAAAAACTTTAAAAACTTTAAAAATAATAATAATAATAATAATAATAATAATAATAATAATAATAATAATAATAATAATAATAATAATAATAATAATAATATTAATATTAATATTAATAATATTAAAAAAAAAATTTTTTAATAAGTTAGTAAAATAAATAGAATAAAATTATAGAGAATATTATAAATAATAAAGTAATAATAAAGTTAAAAAAGAGTAACTATTAGTAAATTATAAAGTAAGTTATATTAACTTTTTATAATATTATAATATATAACTTTTTATATATTTATATATTAATTAAATAAAGGGTATAGCTGTAGTGGCTTAGGACGACTAAAAGAAATTTTAAAAAAGGAGCAGTATATATATACCTTTATACTTAATATATTAAAAAAGTTGGGTAAGGCTAAGTTAAAAAAGATATAGCGCTATACTAGTACGTATACTAGCGTACTTAGTATAACCCCTTAAAAAAACGTTAAATTAAAAAATGTAGTACTAAAACTATTGTCTTTAAAAAAGGAATATATAGACGGCACTCTATATATTTTTTTTTATCTTATAGTTAATAGTATAACTAAACGTTTATTAAATAAAAGAAAATATTTACTAAAATATCGTTCTTTTTTAAAGGTTCTAATACTACTATATTATTTTTTTAAAGGTTTTAATACTACTCCTTCCACTCCTTCTCTTATTAATACTAATAATAAAATAATTTTAATTAACCTTAAAATATTTATAGTTACCTAAGCTCTTTCTATAGTATCTTTCTACCTTATAGGTAATAAAGATAAGACTCTAGTAGATACTTACTAGTATAGGCACCTTATCTATTTAGTAGCTAAAAAAGTCGATTATAATAAAATAATAACTATTTTAAATAATAGGCACTAGCTTAATAAGTTAATTAGATTATTAATAAAGGAAGTAGTTAAAATTATAAATATTAAATTAGTAATATTAGCGGCGGCGGCTTTAATTAATAGGGATATAGTAAAGATAAAAATTACTATAGTAAAGATAAAAGTTACTATAGTAAAGGTAGAGGTTATTATAGTGAAGGTAAAAAATATAAAAAAAATACAATATACGGTTTATAGTAGAGTTAATATATAAAATAAATATTTTATAAATATAATAGATACTTTTTAGTATAAGAAATACAATAAAGGTAAAAGCAGTAGTAAAAATAATAGTAAAAGTAATAAAAGTAATAGTAGAGATAATAGTAAAGATATTCTAAGCTTAGAGCTTAGAGCCTATAGGGCGATATATAATAAGTAAAAAACGTAGCGATACTAGGGGTAATTAATATTTAAAAGTATTAGGGGGGCCTATATATAATATATTTTTTTATATATTTTTTCTTTAGTACGTAGACTAGGCTAGCGGGCTAGTAAATAGGCGTGCTTAGTATTACAGTTATCTATATAGGTAAAAAAGGTTTTATAATTATAAATAAAAATATTAACTATTATTAAACGCTATACTACCTGTGTATATATAGAGAGAGTAAAAAGTAATAGAAATAAATATAACCTCTATTTTATATAAAAATAAAGTTACAAAAAGTAACTAATAAATTATAATAATAGTTATTGGCCTTTAGTATTTAGTAGTAACTTTTTATATTTTTTATTTATTATAGTTATAGTTTTTAATATTTTTTATATTACTTATTTTATATGCTAAGACTCTACCCTATTAGTTTAGGATATAATTTCGATAGAAGATAAAAGTAATATAGTATTTATTAAAATACTAAATTTTTTTATTTCTTTTACTAATAAAGACAAGGCTGGTAAATCCAAAATGCTAAGCTTTTTCTTAAAACTTAAAGAACTTTAGTAATACTAGTCCTAATTAGGTAATATTAGCTTATTTAGGCCAGTTACTCTAAGATTTTAATTATTTTAAAAAATTACCTAATTACGACTAGTATTACTAAAGTTATTAAGGTTTTTGTCCGAGTAATCCTACTGTAGGATTGGGTTGGGGTTACAAAAATGGGTTGCTTAATAAATTTAGTAATCCTAGTCCTAAGTAGGTAATTTTTTAAAATAATTAAAATTTATAGTAACTGGCCTAAATAAGCTAAAAATTACCTAATTAGGACTAGTATTACTATAGTTATTAAAGCTTAAAAAAAAGTTGAGCAACCTATTTAACCAGCCTAATAAAGACTATATTAATAAAACTTTATATTTAAAGTTAAATTAAATATAAAAACAGGTAAGTAATCTAATATATTTTTTTAATCTTTTTTTTATATAATAATATATATTTATATATATATAGATAGATTATAATTATATTATATTATAATTCTAAACCTAATATTAATATTAATTTAGATTTGTAATTATTATAAAGTACTACTTCTATTTATAAAATTATATATATTTTACACTAGTATAATAATAATAAAATTATACTTTTTTCCTACTAATACTATAGTCTAGATTTAAATCCTATTAAAAATATATGGAGTTTATTAAGATATAGACTAAATAAAATATATTAAAGTAATTTAGGTATAAAATTAACTATAAAAAGTATAAAAGTATTTAAATAAGTTATTATTACAAAATAGTATAATATACTTTAAAAAGATATTAATAATTATATTTTACTATTCTCTAACTATTATAGAGTAGTTATAGAAACTTAAGAATACTATACTAAATAATAGTAAAAATAAAGTTATAT
The DNA here is from genome assembly GCA_030770415.1 of Pleoardoris graminearum. Lineage (NCBI taxonomy): Eukaryota > Fungi > Ascomycota > Dothideomycetes > Pleosporales > Didymosphaeriaceae > Pleoardoris > Pleoardoris graminearum. The sequence goes on from JASEKS010000288.1 coordinate 94,031, forward strand.
ATATACTTCTCCTTTTTTAAAATCCCTTTTAGTTACTCTAAGCTATTACAGCCACACTATTTGTGTAATTAGTATATAAATATATAATAATAGTAATATAGTATTTACTAGTTTATTATTAAAAATTTAAAATAATAACTTTTATTAATAATAATATATAAAATTAATTATATAAAATTAATTATATAAAATTAATTATATAAAATTAATTATATAATTATATATTATAAGTAGTATTATAATATATAAACACTAGTAAATTTTACATTTTAGATAAATAGTTATAATAGTCTAAATTAGGGACCTAAGAAAGTTTTAAGGTACTAATTATATTAGCGCTAGTTACTTAAAGAATTTATATAGAAGTCTTTACTATAGAGGTATATAAAAGTACGTAAATAAAAAAAGAATCTAAATAAATTAACCGCTAATAGGCCTAGTATAAAAGAATACTAAAAAAGTACTAAACTATATAGGTACTATAAATAAAATATATACTTATATACCCTAAAATCTAATATTATACATACTAGTACTAAGGAAATAAATAAATTTAACTAGTATAACTAAAAAAAATATATTTATATTAGATCTAACTAAGTTAAACTAAATATAGGATTTAATAGGGATTCGTATTAAATAGGTATTAAAAAAATAATTTTTACCTTTAAATATAATCTAAATTAAATAATTTTTAATAAACGCTATTAAAGTCTTAAATTTATAGCACTTTATTATACTACCCCCCTTTTTTTATTTATAAATAGTCCCTTATCTGCGCCGTATTAGTCCTTTGTTATAAATAAAGGGGATAAATTATTTATTAAAAAATTATAAAGCTCGTAGTTTATTAGTAATTAATTTATTATAGTAAATATAGAGGTAAGTTAGTATATAATTAATTACTAAACCTCTTACTTTATTTATAGTAATAATATAAATAATAATATTAAATAAAAGTAGCGCGGTGGCAGAGCCGTTTTAAAAATTTTTTATAAAATATAAAAAACTCTTTTTAAGCACTTTTAGTTTTTTTTTTATTTACTCTTTTTTATTTTTATTATAGGTATTTTTAATTATTTAAGTTAAGGCTTTACTAATTTAGCTATTATAGAATTTTAAACTTACGTTTATTTATAATATCTATTTAATCTCTGTTTAATACTTTTTTTATTATTTATTATATAATCTATCTACACTACGTACGGGCGTTTAGTTAAAAAAAAATTCTAAATTTTAATTTTTTAAAACGCTTTTTTAAACAATATACTTACTATACTACGTAGAATAAGAAGTATAATTCTATAAATAATAGTAACTAATAAAGAGGTTTTAAATATTAATTTACTATAAAGTCTCTAAGTATATTAAAGAATAATTTAATATATTCTTATTAGTCTTATACGCGTTTAAGTCGGCTAATAATAAAAAAAATATAGACTAGTTATAGCCTATTCTAAATATAACTATAAAAAATTTAGGTCTTTTAGTATAGGTAACGTAGGTAGATAAAACTAAAATAAATTTAATTAAAATTTAGCTAGCTTTATATACGGCTTTAGGTAGACTATATTAAAGGCTATTATAAGTAGAGTAAATAGTTAATAATTTATTTATTTAAATTAAATAGTCTAGTACGGGTCCGTCTAGTAGCTAGTATAAAAAAAAGTAGCTAATTTATTAAAACTATCCTATTACCGTCCTCTAAATTAGATAAATAAAAAATAGAGTCTAGCGTTTTAAAAAATTTCTTTTTATATACTAAAAAAAACTTTTTTTTTTTATTTATCTGTTATTTTTACTCTAATCTATTTTTCTATTATTTAATCTAAGTATTTAGAGCTGTTAGTAGGCCTAGCTTATTAATATATTTTTTATAAAATACTTTTAGTTTATAAAGTCCTTTAATAAAATTAAAAGTAGAATACTATATAAAATTAAATTTATATTTAACCTAGTTTACGTAATATTTTAACGTTTTTTTAAAAAAATTACAAGCTAGAATTTTTTTACCCTCCTACTTTTTAATTTTAGTAATAGGGATACTAAGCGGCTTTAGAGCTTTTTATCTAAGTAATAGATTTTAAAAAATTTTATAAAGTAGCTTAGGAGTAAATATATTATATATTTATAATTTTAGTAGTAATTCTAATTAATAAAAATATTTTACCTTCTTTCGGACCTTAAAAGGTCTCTCCTACTTATTAAATAGTTTTTAGCTTAGTTAGTTAATTTTTAGGTTATAAGTCTATAAGTATATTATATTACTAACGTCCTAGTTAATAGGGTAATAGTATTAATTTATAATAAATTATATTTAGTCCTAAGTCTATTTTATATTTTTTTTAGTTAACTATTAGGCAGTATATATATACTAAGTAAGTAGCTTTATATTTTAAAAATTTATCTTATCCTACAGCACCTTAAAAATAAAAATATTTTAGTTTTAGCTCTACTATAGTTTAAAGCCGTAAAAAATCTAATATAAAAATATTTTAATAATAGAGTGGTGGGGTAGTATAGTAGGCAAGTGTTTAGAAATATATAGGTTCGTTAAATTTTAACGTTATTTATATATTAAAGGTTCGATTCCTCTTCTTATCGTAGTATTCTTTAAATGCGCCTACTTTACTAGTAAAAAGTAGAGTTTTTAAAAGTACGGGGCACTGCTAAAGAATTAATATAAAACTATAAAAAGCTAAAATCTTTATATAGAACACGTTATATCTAAAAGTATAATAAAAGTTTAGGCTAAAATTACTATCTAAAGTTAGATAAGATAAAAATCTATACCTAAATAGGCCTAGCATAGTAAACTAGTCCTAATTAGGTAATAGATTAGTAGTTTAGTATAACTATTTAGTATAATAACCTAGTTAAGAAATTAAAGAGCCGGTTCTAGTTTATTTAGGAGATAAAGCACTTTCCTTAAATAGTTAGGTAGCCTTAATATAAAAAGGCTTATTTAAAAAAAAAAAAACAAAAAAATTAATAAAGTAAAATAAAATAATCTAAACTCTATTAATTAAAGGTAAAAGGGGGTTTTAGTTAATTTAATTATAAAATATAAATTAACGTAATTACTAATTAATATATTTATTTATAATTTTTATTTAGTTATTAGTTTCCTTATAATATATAGTTAAAAGCTTAACTTTAACGCCTAGTATTTAATAAAATTTAATCTAAAAACTAAATATAAATTAAAAACTATAATTTAAAATAATAGTTTCTAGTATATATCTAAAATAGCATATTTATTAAATAAATAAGATTACTATTCTTTTAGCGTTAATTAATTTATAATAAAAAATAAATACAGCTTATTTAAAAAAAATAATTAATAATAACTATTATCTAATCGTAACTAGACTTATTTTTAAAATAATTTTTAAAATTAATATATAGGTACTATATTAGTTAATTAGGAATAGAGAGTAGATTAAGTATATTTACTAATTAAAATTATTTTAGATATATATAATAATAGGTAATATAGTTTTATATATATCTTTAATAGATAACTTTTATACCCTTCTAGTAGTATTTATAAAATAAAAGCTAGTAGGTTTTAGTATAGCCTAAATATATAATAGATTTTTAGTTATAAACTTTATAAATAAAACGCGTAACTAGAGCTAATTTAGAATTAATACAAAAATATTTTTTATATAATAAAAGTCTATTTTCTACTTAGTAGTTATTTAGTAAAATATTTTTTTATTTAAATTTATTCTAGTTCTTCCGAAGCAGGACTTTAATAAAAATAAAAAAAATTAAAGTATATAATACTTTAGATACTTTTTATTAATAAAACTTTAGTATAGTTAGTAGTATTATTAATATACTACTAAACTAGTCCGGCGTTAATTTGGGAATTAAGCTAATATAATTTAAAAAAAATATAAAAGCAGTTATCTCTTTATACATCCCCAAAGTTAATAAGATTTTATTTTTTATAACTAAGAATATTAGTTTAAGTATTACTCTTTCCTAGTACGTACTAAATTTAAAAATTAAAAAAAGCTAAAATTTTAGTCTAGTAAGCCTATTAAGTATTAAAAACTTTAATTATTATAAAGTATTCTAAGGCGCGATAATCTAATAGGACTTAAATTAAATTTTAAATAAATATAAGCTTAGTACACTATTTATTAAAAATAATAATAATAGTAAAAAAATTTTTATTATAAATTTTTTAGTTTAGCTTAGAACCGGTTATGATATAACTATAAAATATAATAAAATAAATTTTCTTATTTAAGTATTATTATAATAGTATGCTTAAAATTATACTATTAAATATATCTATATCTATTAAAGTATAAAGCTTAGGGTTAAAATAGTATAAAATAAAAATTAATAATAAAACTTATTTAATCTACGCGAATATAGCGTCGTATTTTAAATTTTATATAAATAAGACTTAAAGACTTTATAAGGCGCTTAAAAAATATATAATATTAAAAAAGTTTTTAATAAATTAGTAGTAAAATCTAGTAAAGCCTAAAAAGAATTTTATATTAATAATAATTATAGAGGCTTTCTAATTATAAAATATATTTATTTTATTTAGATTAACTTCTAAACTAGAGTCTATTAATATATACTTTAAGTATTAGGTATAGTTTATATAGAATTCGTTCTTTTTAATATTAGCTTAAAGTCTAGTATTATAAAGTTATTAAAATACTTTTTTTACTTATTTAATATATTTCTTATAGGTCTTAGAGTAGATTAGAATGTTATCTAAATATATAATATAGAAGTTATCTAAATAGTTAAAAAAATATTATTTATATATTACTAATAAGTTACCGGGCTGTTATATAGGCTAAAAATAAAATTTTATATTTATAAACTCCGTATCTAGTTCTAAAAATAGTATATTTTTTAAAAATAGAATTTATATAAATCTTATTAAATACTGCTTAAATATTAAGTTTAGTAAAAAACTTAGCTTTAAAAGGATAGGCTAAAAACTTATTAATACGTAAAATTAAGTAGGTATTTTTTTTAGTTAAGGTATTAAGTTTATAGTAATTAATATAGATACGTAAATTACTATTTAGTTTTTAAATATATAATACTAGAAATATGAAAGAACTCTAATTATATTTAATATTACCCTTTTTTAAGTATTTTAAAATATAAGCCTTAATAGCCTTACGTTATTTAAAACTAAACTTATATAAAGGGCTATAGCTATTTAAAAGAAATTTAGTAAAAATAATTTTATAATTATAAAATTAATACTCTAATAACTTATTAGTTATAATTTTACTAAAAATATTTTAGAATTAGTTATATTTACTAGAAAAATATTTATTAAAAAGCCTTTTATTTTTAGAGTCGTTTCGGAGCTCTAAATACCAAAAGTAAATAAAAATTTATTTAATTTTATAGAAAAATATAGTAAAAAATATATTAGTAATATACTTTATATTAAAGTAAAAAGTATTAGATAAAATAAGGGTAATAGTTAAAAAGTAATTAGATTTTACTAGTTTTTATAGGGTTAGCTTTAAAAGTAGAAATAGGGCTACTATAGTTTATTTAAAAATAATATATAAAAAAAATAAAAAAGCTTTTAAATATAATAAAGGGTAAGATTTTATTATTTTTAATATATTTGTATATTAATCGAACAAATAGTGTGGCTGTGGTAGCTCGGGGCGACTAAAAGGGGTTTTAACAAGGAGGAGTATGTATATACCTTTATTATTTTTAATAATTATTTTATTTCTATAGTGCGTCGTAATAGCGGATATCTTATTTTACTTTTTAGTTAAAAATAAACTATTTTAACTATATTAAGATAGTCTTAGAAGGGTTATATATTTAAAAGTATTTTAAAAACTATATAATCCTATTTTATACTATATTAAGTCGGAGTTAAAAACGCTTTATTTATTTTAGGCTAATAATATAGTCCTAAGTTCTAAGATCTATAATAATAAAAAAGTAGTACTAAATAGTTTTACTATTAATTTTTATATATAAGTAAATATATAAATCTATAAAAATCTAAAATTAATTAAAGAATCTTCTTACTAGGATTTAGTAAGGGAGTCCTTAAATTAGTTTTTAAAGTAAATATAAAAGAAAGTATATAATAAAAAAATTTCTCAAAAAAAATTTTAAGTATTAGTATTAATAAATATATAAAATTAAATCCTATATCTTTTAGACTAGAGTATAAGAGGGTTTTAAAAATAAAAGCCTCCTAATAAGAGTAATAAGTTAATATTTAATAAATTATACTTACTTATATTTAGGGCAAAACGTTTTTTTAGACGTTAGAGTATTTTAAATATATTTTTTTATTAGTATTAATAAACTCTTTATTATACACTTTCTTAACTCTAATATTTTTTATTTTTAAATAAGGGTATTCGCGCGTAAAATATTTAGTTTATTTATAATTATAGTAAGTATTTTTAGCTACCTATTTTAGGGGTATTAATACTTAATATAATTAGTTCTAAAACTAAATTAAAGGAGTTTTCTTCGCGGGAATATAGAGTATTTTAAAATAAATAGATATTTTTATATTAGTAGTTCTGCTATTTATGGTATTCTTTTATTTTAATATAAATAGATTAGTTAAAGTATAGATATTACTTAGCGTTAAGTTAAACTAGCTATAATAGAAAGCGTTTTATTATTTAGAATTAAAAGCTATAAGGTAGGCTACTATTTTATTAAATAAGTTATTTTATAAAAATTTAAACCCTATATTCGGAGCCCTTAAAAATAAAGTAATTTTTTTTTATAAAAACAGAGCCTATTTATTTTAATATACTCTTTCTTAAATAGCTATACTAATAAATTATATTTTAAAAGTAAGAAAGGTTTTAGATTTTTCTATTTTTAGGCGTTAAAACTAAATTTAATACTTAGCTTTTTTAGTTCCACATATAAAAAATATTTAAAATAAAATAATTATTTCTTTTATATTTTTTAACTAAAGTCTTAGTAAAATAGCTAAGTATTAAAATTCTAAATATTTATAAACTATATTAAATATATATTTCTAAACTAATACTTTACGATAGCGTTTACCCTAATAATAATTTATATTAATTTTAAGACAGTTTTAAATAGAGGCCTATTATTATTAAAAAGTAGAATTAGTTCTATTACTAAGTAGCTTAATTATAGAAGTCCTCTTAAATAGCTTAATATATAAAAGCTCTAAGAAGGGTAATAGGTATTTACTATTTTAGATAGTAGATATATTGTTTTTAGTTAAATATAGTTTAGTTAATAATATAAATTAATTAAGTAAGGCGGATTATTAAAATAAAAAATTTAATTATATTTATAATAGTCTTAACTACGCTTATAATATTTTAACTAATTTTCTTTTTCTTAGACTAAGTTTAGATAATTACTCTATTTATTAGTAAATAACTTAGACTTCTCTTACTAAAGATCTAGCATTATTTTTAATATTAGTAAATTAGTTTTTTATTAAATTTATATCTATTTAGACTACTACGTTTAATAAAAATCTAAAAAATTAGTAAATATTAATATTTAATCTTAAATTTATAGGTTTTTAGTAGTTATAATTTTTTTATTTTAGTATACTCTAACGCGATTTTTCTAAAGTTAATTTAATATAGTAAAGAATTACGAGTTCTAAACTTAAAAACTTTAACTAATAAAAGATTTCTAAAATCCTATCTTTTAATCTAAAAGTATGCTAATATATAATTAAATAACTTTAGTAGTTATTCTATTTTATAGTAATATTCTTAAATACTATTATAAGCTAGGGTAACCTTTTTAGTATAATATATTAGCGCTAGTTACTTAAAGGATTTATATAAGAGTTTTTACTATAGAGGTATATAGAAGTGCGTAAATAAAAAAAAATCTAAATAAATTAAGCGCTAATAGACATAATACGAAAAGATACTAAAAAAGTACTAAACTATATAGGTATTATAAATAAAATATATATCTATATACCCTAAAGTCTAATATTATAAGTATTAGTACTAAGAAAGTAAAAAAATTTAACTAGTATAGCTAAGAAAAATTAATTATTATTAGGTCTAACTAAGGTAAATTAAGTATAGGATCTAATAGAGATCCGTATTAAATAAATATTAAAAAGATAGCTTTTATCTCTAAATATAATCTAAATTAAATAATTTTTAGTAGACGCTACTAAAGTTTTAAGTATATAGCGCTTTATCACATATTCTATATATTTATATAGTATAAATAGGTAGTTATCTACTTATTTTTACCTATAACTAGTCTAATTATTTATTAGTTATTATAGAATATACGCTACGTAGCTCTAAAATTTAAAATAAATTTTTTAAAGAAGCGCTTTAGAGATATTATTTTTTTATATACATATTTAAGCGCCAGGAGCTCTGTTTTAGTTATTAATATTATAATAATAGCTTATTTTACTACTTTTTAAATAATTATACCCTCGAATAATATAATAATATAGCCCTATAAAAATTATTTACTCTTTAAATTATCTATAAATAAAGTATTTAAATAAATTATAAGTTTTAGGCCCTTATATATACTATATTAGATTACTTAAAAGCGCGATCTATAAAAAAATATAATTACGCGTTCTACTATATTATAGTATTCTTTACTTAGATTAGTTAAGAAATAAGAAAGTTTTAAAATAGTAAATACTATATCTAGTTATATTATAATAGTAGTATAAAATATAAAACTAACGCGCTTCTAATATACTTTAATTTTAACTTTTATTATTATTTTTTTATTTTTAACTAGCTTTTTTAATAGTAAAGGCGTTATTATAAAAAGTACTAAATTTACTAGTTTAAATTTTTTTTCAATCTTTTTAATATATAAATTATAAATTACCGTAATTATTTAATTTTTTTAATTTTTAATTATTTATATATTAAAATACTATTTTACAGCTCTATGTACCTCTATTTTATATAGTTTTAGAAGCTTATTATATAGTTTAAAAGTTGTTTACTAATAAATTTTATAGTATAGGTGTAGAATATTATTTATATAAAAAAGTATAAAAATTTTATAATCTACGTTAAAAAATAAGTAAGGCTCTTTTTTTAAGTAAATAAGGCTAAGCTTAGTTAAAGTACTAAAAATTCTTTATATTATAGTATAGGTAAGTCCTTTAGGCTATATAAAGCTTAATTAAGCTTTATATAGCTACTTTTTTACTTATAGCTATTAAGTAGTTTATAATATACTAGATTTAAGGGGTTAATTAATATATTAAAAAATTTACTAATTATATTAAGTTATAAAGTCTTTAGATTAAACTCTATTATAATTATTATAATTATATAGAAGAAGTACGCTATAAGTATTATAATATATATTAATAAAAGCGTATCTTTTAACTAAAGATTGTTTCTAATAATAAGGTAAGTTTTATATTTTATAAAGTAACTATTCTAATTAATCTTATAGATAAATACCTACTTAAGTAGAAATAGTTATTTAGCACTTTTAAAATATATAACTACTTATTAAGTTTACTTTTTAAAAAGTATATTTTATTTTTTATATACAGCTTAGTAAAAGAGTAGACTAAATAGATATAAAGAGACTATTTTTTAAATTACTAGCTTTTTTAGAAGCTTATTACGGTATATATAAGCTTTATTTTAAAATATTATCTTTTTTAAGATTATATCCTATATAATAGTTTAAACTATTATATTAATAATTATAAGCTCTCTGCACTCTTTCTCTATAAGATTTATATTAAAAATAAATATGTTTATAACATTATACTAAAAAGAGCTATGTATACTATTAAATAAAATACTTATAAGTTTTATATTATATTTTAACTCGCTCTCTAGATTAGGGTTTAATAATATATAAATACTAAGTAGGTTTTTATACCTACCCCCTAGTTTATTAAAATCTTTAGAATTTAATCGATATTACTTTTAGCTTTATTAAGTAGTTAAACTATAGTCTCTTATAGGTTCCTATGTTCTATAAATAGGAATATTAATTATTTTACTTAATAAGAGAAGCTTTATATTATTAATTTAAGTAATAGTATTAAATAAGCTTTTACCTACTATTTAAAAATCCTATAGATTTTTTATTTTAAGCTATTTTACTTTTTTACTAAAGTGCACTTTATAAAAAATACTAAAATATTTACCTTTTTTAAAGTTTATATTTTTAAGTTTTTTAGACTCTACAATAGGCTAAAAAGAAATTAAACTAATATTTATATTATATAATATACGGATTCGCGGCTGTTAGTTAGCTATATTAATAGCTTATATATATACTACTTATATAGAGTTTTACATAACTAATTAACAAAAAAAATAAAATAAAATCTGCGCTAAAGTACTTCTAAACTATTACTTAAGTTACGTAATATTTTTACTAATTTTTAATTTATTAGAGTTATAGACTTATATATTATAAATTTTATTAAACGCCTTATCTATATCTATAATCTTAATAATATATAAAATATTTATAAACTTTATAGCCTCTTCCTATAGAATAAGCTAATTTTCTTTTCTTTTATAAAAAAGAGTTTTATTAAACGTAATATTACGCGTTATAATTATTTAATTAAGTAATAGTACTTATATTTTATAAATATTACAAGCTACGTAACTAACTAAATATTTAATATAGACTTATAGATTTATTTTAAATTTACGCCTATTACGTTTAGCTACGCGATCCTTATTTAATAAATATGTATAATAACTATAAATATATATATTATTTTAATCTAGATATAAATCTACTGTTTAGTATTTTATAAACTTAAATTTATAGTAATAGATATATTTGTATATTAATTAAACAAATAGTGTGGCTGTGGTGGCTCGGGGCGACCAAAAGGGGTTTTAAAAAAGGAGGAGTATATGCATGCCTTTATACTTAATGTGTCGAAAAAATTATAGTAATAGAAATACTATTTAAACTAGCTGTAAAAGACTTTATTTAAAAATTATATACTTTTAAAAACTACTAAACTAATATTATAAAGCGTTATAATTACTATTATAATTTTTAACTAAAGCTTTTCCAGTAAGTTTATACTAAGATTTATAATAATAGCCTTATTAATACTTTTTTAGCTAGTACATTTAGCGCTGCTGTTTAGCTTATATATATATAAAAGTAGTGTTTTAATACTTATATTAAGCTTTTTTATTTATTTTTTAAACCGCGATCTTCCGTACTATAATTAAGTAATAATATTATTATTTTAAAAAAATTTTATAATTTTAAGTTTATACTAGGTATATACCTACGTAGTAAAGCTTAAAATATTTTTATAAGTTTTAAAAATACCTTTACTTATAGGCTTTATATATTAACCTTCTTACTATAATTATTTTTAACTAATACTATCTATTACTTACTAAGCCTTTTTTAGGTATATTAAAAAGATCCTACGCTAATATAGTTATAATAATATTTTTTTTAGTTTTTAAAAAATTACCTAAGCTACGTATATAAAGAAATATTATTTATAATATATATATTTAGTATCTAAAATATAAATATTTTATACTTTTTAAACTAAAGTATATAAAGCTTTTTAATTTAAATATTTTACTCTTTAGTACTATATATCCTTAGTATTAAAATACAGATATATTAACTATAAATAGAGCTTTTAATATACTAGTATTATATTTTAAACTAAAAGATAGAAGGATAGAGGCTTATATTTAATAAATATAAAGTTATACTTATAAATAAGCGTCATAAGTATAAAACTCTATTTTAAAAATTTTATATGTAGTATATTATCTAAGCCTAAATACTAAAGCCTTTTATTATATAGATAAACTTTAGATACTATATTTAGATATAATTTTTTTATAATAGCTATATCCTTTAATATAAAATTTTTTATAGAATTTCTATTTAGGCCTTTTAAAATATTATTAATTATTTAGGTTTTTATACTAAAAATCGGAAAAGCTTATATTTTAGTCTTAATAGTATAAATACTATTAGTTTTCTTAAAAAATTCTAAAATAAGTAGAGATCTATTATTTATAAAATATAAAATAGTACTATTATTAAAAATAATACTTTTAGAGAGCGTATAGGTATTATAATTTTATATAAAATATATACTATTACTTTATTTTAATTTATTACTTGTAATAAGCGAAGGATTAATAACTATATATATAACAAAGCTAAAGAATTTTAGCTTATTAAATTCTTTACCCTATATAGTATTTTTTTAAATTATCTTATCTATTTAAGTGTATTATAAAGAGCTATAAATTTATTAAATTTAAGGCGCTTAAAAAGCTTTTTTTTATTCTTTTTAGAGAGTGGCGTAGTATAACTAATATAAATATTTATTAATACTAACTATAGGTAATAGTACTTTGTAAGTTTTTAATAGTATCTTTTAGGTTTATAAAAGTACTAGTATAACTTACTTTTATTTTTTAGCTATAAGTTATCTAATTAGAAAAATAGGCTCTATTTACTAAGTATTATAAAAATTCTAAAACCTTTAATAAATAATTTAGTAACTTTATTTTATAATATTATTTAAAAGATTTTTTTTACTTTTATTAGAGAGGACTCCTTATTTTTAAATATTAATTTTTAAACTTAAGTCGTATATATCTATTTTACCTAATTAGGTACTAATTTCTTACTAACTGCAGTAAAAAAGTTAGTAATAGCTAGTTTTTTTTTAAATATTAGTAAGATTATATACCTCCGCCTTTATATAAAAAGCTTTTTATTTATAATATTATAGTTTAAAAACTATTTTTTTATACCCTACTTTTTTTAAATAAGTATAGTATTATTATTATATAATATTCTTAGCTACTACGTCGGTAGTGAAAAGCTTTTATTTAAAAAAATAAATAATTAAGTAAGTTAAAATATTCCCCTTAATAGTATAGTATATTTAAATAGCACTTATAAGCTCTAAAATTACTATTATACTAATTTAGTTTTAGATATTTATTATTTAGTTTACTTTAGTAGTATATTTAAATAAGTAGACTTAGTATATAGTTATCTCTGTAGTATAGTCGTAGTAAATTTTTATAATTTTAGCTTTAAATACTTCTAGAATACGTAAAAGCTCTAGTATTAAAAATAGATTATTAAAATTATTAACGCTTTTAAAGTTAAAATTAATAAAATTTTAAATACTGTAAAGTATATACTATACTTTAAGCTATATATACTAAGTTAGCTAGCTCGCTAAATTAGTAAAACCGATATTATTAGTTAAAAGAAATAAAATAGCTTTAGTTATTATAATACTTAAAGAATTATTAGTCGTAAGACTTACTAAGCGTTTAATAGTTAAAAATGTAAAATTTATTATTAGTATATAAATAAAGTAATACTTACTAAATTTATAAAACTAAAAGCTTCTAAGCAAAAGGTTAAAAAATTAATTAGAGTTTTAGAAAATAGGATTTCTAATAATTAAGTATATAAAAGAAATCTTTCTTTACTTTTAAAACGCTAAACTTATAACTATTAAAAAAAAATAAGCTAAAAATTATTAAATTCTAAAATTAAAGAATTAGAATTACTTTTATAAAAAAAAAAGGTGCTAAAAAGCTATAATATATATATATATAAATGAATAAATTCTCTATTCTAAAAAGTTTTATAAATAAGTAATATAAGCTCTAAAGTATCTTTCCGCGATAAATAGTATTAAATTATCTTTTACTCTAATAATAAGTACTATTTGGTTTACTATAATGTTTAAATATATAAAAGTCGAAAAGTAATAAGTACGTCTAGCCCTAGATTATTATCTAGACGTACTTATTACTTTTTAATAAGTACGCCTAGACGACGATCCAGGGGTATAAATGTAGTAAGGGAACTTTATTAAATACTATACCGTATACGTAATAATTAAAAATAAAACTTATAAAGTCAACTAAAAATATTATAAATATATAAAAGTAATTATTTAAACTAAAATTTCGTAAATAATATATAATATAAAAGTAAGTTTTACTTTAAATAGAATTTTATATTTAGGTTATATATTTTATATATAAATAAGTATTAATTAAAAAGATTTTTTTAGTATTAAGTTAAATAATAGTAAAAAAATATAATTTACTTTTATAACTTATATTTTATTTATTAAAATAAAGGTATGTATATACTCCTCCTTTTTTAAAACCCCTTTTGGTCGCCCTAAATTACCACAGCCACACTATTTGTTCGATTAATATACAAATATTATTTATTAAGTAATTAATATATATTTATTTTAATATTACTATTTTTAATTAAACTTAGTATAATACTTTTAAGAGCTTATTATTAGATTATATAGTATATATAATACTTTTTTTTTCCTAATTAAATAGTTACTAATAGCAACTTTATTATATATAAAAAAAAACTACTACAATCCTAGTATATATAAAAGGATTTTTCACACAGGCCAGTCCCGGTAAATGGTGAGTAGAGCGGTTCGACTAAAATACTTAGCTACTCGAGTATTTATCGAAGCCGCTGTTTGCTTAATTTGAAGGAAGCTAGCTATCCGAACAAATGAAAGTATACTTTCTTAGTATTCGGCGTTGACGGACATCTGCAGGGCCGTTAGGCTAATATTGCCTGTATAGAAGTTGTAGAAGCCTCGCCCAAGGCACCGGGAAACAATCACTAGTGAGAACGTCCCACCCCGGTGCATGACAGACCGTGTTAGTCACAAAGTTGTTGCTTAAGTCTCTCTATGCTGTGAAGTGAAGATGGGATTCCAGTTGAGTATGTACCACACGGAAGATGTAACAATACGACATGATCGACCATTCACGGTTTAACGCGCATCCGACACTCGAGAGCCTTGCCATATGGTGACGCTCCCCTTGGGCCGAACGACCACAGGGGTCCCGGCCAACTCCACCCGGGAACGTCCCCACGCGTGAACCGAGTTCCAGACACCGGTTTTCAGCACCTGAGACCCTGAGTTCCCGGGGCGACTGTTGATGCATCTCGCAGTGAATTGAGTCTGGTACTCAGGCAGTGTCGTAGATGATCTCGGGCTCCACGACCACAGATAAGAGGAGATCGGGGATGTCGTCATGTCACGCTCTGCGCGTGGCTGACGCCGAGATTCTTCGGGAATGCTTAGCCATGCGCAGCCCCCGTTCCGCACAGCATCCACGCATATGCCATCATATCCCTTCCATTGTCGCGCAGGATATTCCCGCTACTTCCGGCAGATGAATGCCCTGAGCGGATGTCTAGCGATGACAATTAAGCAATACCCTTCACGGGTCCCAGCAGCTGATGGTCGAGGAGCGCCGTCGCAACACCGGAAAGAACGGCTGGTGGAACGCGCAATCTCAGCTCGAGCGACCAGGGTGAGTTGGGCATGCAACAACGCGGCGCTGCCCATTCGTAAGCGCCAGACAGCTCACAAGGGGATTCCCCATGGATAGTGCTGGGGTGCATTTAGAGTCGGTAGCAGCAGTCACGATGATGCAAGCGGTGCCGCCATGGTCAGCGACAAGCTTCGGCGCCGTATCGCGGCAAAACCGACCGCGGTCGTGGACGCCATTTGCAAAAACAATCGGCTGCTGCACCATCTTACGCTCTTTGTCCAATCCTTTTGCGTGCCTCGGCTCACTCCAATGGCGCCAATCCACCGCACCGGTGACTGATACGTCGATGCGCCCGCCAGCTCTTTGCCCCGTCGATTCGATGTTGAGCTCCGTTCCAGTCCGGCCACAACTTTAGCCGGTCTGGGGAGGAGAGATGGGGATTGATTGCAATCGTCCGCTTTAGCTCTGGTATAGGATTAATTAACATGGGTATGAGCTAGGGCCACAGGTTAACAGGTGCCCTTTCTCCTGGCGCATGTCGCTCCGGACCGGCGAACCTGATCTTATATGACCTCCAAATCCCCAGGTTGTCCTTGAGTCGTTTCGCTCCCCAGAGTTTACATCGGCCCTCCACCCCACACTGGACGTCGCGCTCGACTGGGCTGTACTTTTGCCGCTTGATACCCATTTCCGCATATTCAGTCTAGTTCACAGCAATGGCAACTGCTCAAGAGCATAACGATACCGTAAGCTTGCCTGGTTTTCAGTGCTCTTCCGAATGCAATTTCTTAAAGGGAAGAAACCACTGACTTTTACACAGCAGGCGGGTATTGCGGGTGAGAAATTCCACGAAACCCATGGCAACGACACCAGCTCCGTTGACCATGCTCATGACACCCAAGCTCATGCTCCTGTAGCAAAGGAAAGGAAACCCTACGACTATGGTGAGCATTTTTCTACCTTTCTCAAGATCCCCAGTCTGACATGGCGAATCTAGGTGGCAACCCGCTGGCTCACATTGCCACCAACAATCCCGACTATCGCCTGGCTGCTTTCGGTGGTGAATTTCAGCCAGGTCTATACCGGTACGTGTTTCATCACCATGTCTCTTCGGTGACTGACCGGAGTTAGCGCACCGAAAAGCAACTTCGCCAACCCGGCCCCGTTGGGTCTGTCAGCCTTCGCCCTGACAACATTCGTCTTGTCGTTGATCAATGTTGGAACCCGTTCCATTGGCGAGCCCAACCTCGTCGTTGCGCTTGCTTACGGCTATGGTGGCCTTGTCCAACTACTTGCTGGCATGTGGTTAGTGCTTTCTCCGTAGAAAATATGAATGCGCGGCAAAGCTTACCATTATATCAGGGAAATGGCAGTAGGTAATACTTTCGGTGCCACCGCGCTTTCGTCTTACGGTGGTTTTTGGCTTTCGTTCGCCATTATTCTCACACCAGGAGGATTCAACATTGAAGAGACGCTCAAGGCGAATGGCAGTGCGCATTTCACCAACTCTTTCGGACTGTACTTGATGGGCTGGTTCATCTTCACCTTCCTCCTTCTCATTTGCACCCTCCGGTCGACTGTAGCCTTCTTTTCGCTCTTCTTCACTCTGGATCTCGCCTTCCTACTGCTTGGTCTCGGCTACCTCTACCCCGACGCGAACGGGCCCAACGAGGCTCTCATCAAGGGTGGAGGTTACTTTGGTCTCTTCGCTGCATTTCTGGCCTGGTACAACGCATTGGCCGGTATTGCGGATAGCTCCAATAGGTCAGTAATGCTTTCCAATTTTGCATTACCATGTCCTGACTAATATGTTAAAGCTTCTTCGTCATCCCGGTCGCCCACTTCCCCTGGTCCGAGAAGGGTCGCGAACTACGCGCCAAGCCTACTGACTCTTCCGCTGCGCACACCGCTTAAATGCAACCGTTCCATTACTTGCCTCCTGATAACATCAAAATGGTTTAATGTCTCGTTTTAATTGGTCAGTGAAACACTTTGGAATGGCTATATTGTTCGACGAAGATTCCACGCGCTACGAGCTTGCGGATGTAGCGACGCGCATAGTACGCCGCCGGTCCAAGCCTTTGTATCTTATTTAATATTATTACGAGCTTCTTCAAGCGCTGCTCCTTCATCGTCGCGTTGTCGCTCTGGGGTCACCCGAAAATCAGGTCGCGTGTATGGTCGATGTCGATGTTCGCTCTTCAATGTGGAGCTGTTATATTACTTTATTAATACATGTATTATGCAAAAAGAGGTAAAGTATAGTATTAAAATACTAATCTAAAAGAGGCATAAGCTAAAAAAAAGAGTTACTTATTTTAGATTTAGTAAAAAAATAAGTATATATAAAAATTATAAAATTTACTTTTATATTAGTTAGTATAAGACTTAAATTTATATTATAGTAAATAAAGGTATACACATACTCCTTCTTTTTTAAAACCCCTTTTAGTCGCCCCGAGCTACCACAGCCACACTATTTGTTTAATTAGTATATAAATTATATTATAGTATATAGTATAATATATAATTTAATATATAGCTTAATATATAGTTTAATATATACCTTAGTATACTAAAGTTTAGTATCTTAGTATAAGACTATAATTATCTCTATTCTTTTTTTTTTAAACAAAATAGTATTAAAGTACTCGTAATACTATAATACTTTTACTAAATTATATATATATTTGTATATTAATCGAACAAATAGTGTGGCTATAGTGGCTCGGGGCGACCAAAAGGGGTTTTAAAAAAGGAGGAGTATGTGTATGCCTTTATTTACTAAATTATATTATATTAGTTATATAATAGAATTTCGTATATTAATATAAATATAAGTATAGTATTTATTTTATATTACTTTTAATATATAATTAACTAATATTCTTATTTTTAAAATTATTAGCGTAATATTACGTACCTTAAAACTTTTTATTTAAACTTTTACTATATTTTATAATTATTATATACTAATTTATGTTAATAATCTTCTTATATAGTAACTACACTGGTAAAATGGGTCGGGTTAGAGTTGGGTCGGGGTTACAAAGCTAGGGCCATATATTATAAGAATATTAAAGTATTTTTAAAAAAGTATTTACTAACTTTTTAAATATAATTAATTATATAATAATATAATAATAACAGTTATAGCGTATAGGCTACAGTTAAATTATAAATTATAAACATAATACTTTTATTTACTAGATTCTATATAATTTAAGATTTAAATAGGTTTCTAGTTTAAACTTTAAATTGTGTAGAATCTAATAATATAAAATATATTTTTTATAATTTATAACTCAACTTCAGGCTATACGCTATAAATTATATTATTATATTATTATTATTAAGTATAAAGGCATGCACATACTCCTCCTTTTTTAAAACCCCTTTTAGTCGCCCTAAGCCACCACAGCCACACTATTTGTTCGATTAATATACAAATATATATTATTATATAATTAATTATATTTAAAAGGTTAGTAAATACTTTTAATAAAAGACTTTAATATTCCTCGCTTATTCTTACTTATATACGACCCTAAGTGGTCTGTGTAACCCTAACCCAGTCGCCAGCCTAATAGTAACTATAATAACTTTTTTACTAGTACTAATAATTTATAACCGTTTTAAATAATATAAAAAGAGGTAAAGTATAGCGTTAAAACACTAGTCTAAAAAAGGTATAGACTAAAAAAAGTTATTTTTCTAGATATAATTAAAGAAAATAAGCGTATATAAAAATTATAAAAATTATTTTTATATTAGGTTAGTAGAAGACTTAAACTTATAGTTTTAGTATATAGCATAATATTTATTTAATATATAGTTTAACGTATAGCTTAATATATTACTTAATATGTAGCTTACTATATTACTTAATATATTGCTTAATATATTGCTTAATATGTAGCTTACTATATTACTTAATATATTACTTACTATATTACTTAATATATTACTTAATATATTGCTTAATATATTACTTAATATATTACTTAATATATTGCTTAATATATTACTTAATATATTGCTTAATATATAACTTAATATATAGTTTAGTATACTAAAGTTTAGTATACTACTATAGGGTACTTATATCTACTTCTTTTTTTTAGGCTAGGTAGTATTATAGTGCTAATAATACTATAATACCCCTACTTTATTATATTATTAAAGTTATATAATACAATCTAGTATATTAATATAAATACTAACGTAAATACTAGTATAACGTTTATTTTTAGTAGTTTATAAAGTATACTTAGTTAATATATATTAGTATACTAATAGCGATTTTACGTATTATAATTACTCTTAAAAATAAAACTATAATAACTGTAAGCGAAGCTGAATCTTATATATTTATTTATAAGAATATACCTAATAATAACCCATATATATAAGTAGTAGAGGTAGCTATAAAGTACCTATTATATATATATATAGGCTAATAAATTTATTAATACTATAAACGTTTTTAATATATTAAAAAAGATATACTATAATACTATATACCGTCCACTTATTAGAGATAAAAAAAATAAGAGAAATAAGTATATAATAATAATAGTAAGGAAAAGTATTATACTATATTTATTAGTATAGTATATGTAGATATAGTATATTAGGAATAAGCGTAATACTAGTCTAGCTATATTATAAAGTACTAAGCTGTAATAGCTCATAGAGACATTATAAATAGAGAAGTAATAAAAAAAAGATAAAAGAAAAAAGTTATTATTTTTTTAAAAAAAAATATAACTTTTTAACTAGTAGGCCTAAAAATATAAAAAAAATATTAATTAAAAGAGAAAGATAAGAGCACTCTACTTTCTACTTACTAATCTAGAGGCTGCTTACTAAGGGATTTAGAGGTAAAAAAAATTAGTAAATATAAGAAGTTTTAGAGTCCTACTTTAAACTATTATAACTTTTTATTTAAGGTATAAAATTAGCTTATTTATATATATATATATATAATAATAGAAACTATATTATATTAGTATATCTATTAATAATATAATTATTAATAATAGTTAAATTTTTAAATATTTAATAATAAACTAGTAAATAATATATTACTAGTATTTAGTATATTACCTCTAAGTTTTAATAATTACTTTACAATAATTAGGGAGTAATAAAATATAATTATTAATGTCTTTTTATAGTATATTATACTACTTCTTAATAATAACTCTTTTAAAGGGCCTTTATACTATTTAACCTTAATTCTATACCTAAATTATTTTATATTTTTATTATAACTTAGGTATCTTCGCTTTAGATAAAAGCGTACTTACGTAATAAGAGATATATAGTCTATACTATAGGGCCTTAGCCAAGTAGTAATTTATTTCTTTACTCTTATAGATAATATATACTTAATATATTTTATATATTATATATATATTTATATACTAATCGAATAAATAGTGTGGCTGTAGTGGCTCGGGGCAACTAAAAGGGGTTTTAAAAAAGGAGGAGTATGTGTATGCCTTTATACTTAATGTGTCGAAAAAGTCTTATATATTATATTATATTACTACTTTACTCTAATACCTAATATTTAAATCGGACTCTTATCTTAAGGAGTAATTTAGTATAATATAGCTTTAAAAAAGATTTATTACTTTATTACGCGTAATACGTTAGTTTTATAAAATACTAAAATTATTAAAAAATCTAAGAAAAAATTCAAGTTCCCTTTTAGAATTTCTAATATTAAAATTTTCTAAAATTTTATATAAGTTACTAAAATACCTCTATTAGGCCTATTAGAGTATAATAAGATATAAATAATTATTAATTATTATAGTTAAATATCTTTATTTTAATTAAAACTCTTTATATTAACCAATTTTAAGAAAGTATATACTTAGCTCCGATAAGTTAAAAAAATAAAGTAATTACTTAATATTTACTACTACGTTAACTTAGGCGACTAAACTATAATTATAAAAAACTTAACTATTTTATAAGATTATACTATTCTAGTCTCTATTCTAGATATATATTTACTAATATTAAAGGCTTTTTATATTTATAAAAATAAGGATAGACGTAACTTTAACTTTTAAAAAAAAATTATAAACGCTATTTTTACTAATTATTAACCTATTTTCTAATAGAAATTATAAAGCTTAATTTTATTATTACTTATACTAATAATTCTCTTTAAACTATCTAAAACGCTAATATTACTTAAAAATATAGTACTTATCTATTTTTGAAAAAAAGTTAGAATCTTTTAAAAATTAAAATACTAAATACCCTTAGAGGACCGCTATAACAGTCTAATAAGACTAAAATTAATTTTAAGTATACTATTTAGTAGCTAATATAGTTTTATATAAAACTTTCAAACTATATTTATTTTTTTATTAGAAACTAATATATTTATGTATTAATATACTAATTAAATAAAAAGTATAGCTATAGTGACTTAGGATAACTAAAAGGGATTTTTTAAAAAAAAAAGCAGTATATATATACCTTTACACTTAATATATTAAAAAAGTTAAATAAGGCTAAATTAAAAAAGGTAGTGGCTTACGCTAGCGTACTAGCGCACTTAGTATACTCTCTAAAAAAATATTAAGTTAATAAAGTCTAGTACAGATACTATATTTAGTAAAAAAAATATATAGGTAGTAGTAACTACTACTATTTATATATTTTTATTTTATTTTAGAGTTAATAATAGTACAGGTAAACATATATTATATAAAAAAAATATACTCTCTAAAATATTCTTTAAGAGTAATAATACGTACTAGAGCTTTACGTATTATAGCTATATTTATTAATAATATATAGCTTCTATTTATACTCTTTTCTTAGCGGATACTATACTTATTTATATTAATTTTAATATCCTAACTATACTAAATATATAAGCTATTCTTATTATATCCTACCTATAGAGTAATTAATAAATAGTTCTTTTTAATACTATTAAGTATTCTATATACGGTATAATTGCCTAGTTTTTTTTAAAAGTACTATTTATTAATTTTACGTAATATTAGATAATTAGTATAAAATAAATAGTGTAATAATTTTATTAATAGTAAAGGTAATAGAATTTAAAAACTTAAAATTAGTTATACTAGTATATATAAAGACAGAGGCGACGGCGATAAAGATAAAAGTAAAAGTAAAAGTAAAGATAAAAGTAAAAGTAAAGGTAGAGGTAAAGGTAGTAGTACTATACTAGTTAAAAAATATAAAAGAAGGATAGCGCGTTAATATTAGCTTTATAATAAATATATATAGCCTAGGGTATATAGCGTAGCTATATAAGATAATACTAGATATACTAGTAGTAAAGATAAAAACGTTCTTAGTATAAAGATACTAATTAGTATTTAAAAATTTTAGGGGGGCCTATAAGTATAGGTAATAAGTATAAGGTATTTTTTTTAGTATGTTTACGTAGGCTAGGTGTATAGGTACTTAGTATTATAGTTATCTTTATAAATAAAAAAAGAATTTATATTTTTATAGGTAAGAAAGAATTTATAATTATAAATAAAAATATTAATTATTATTAAATACTATACTACTTGTGTGTATATAGGCAGAGTAAAAAGTAATAAAAATAAAAATAATCTCTATTTTATAATATAAAAATAAAGTTAAAAAAGTAACCAATATGTTAGAATAGTAGTTATTAGTCTAAATAAAACTAAATATACTTAAAACTAGTAAAAAACCTAAATAGATCTAAAGCTTTATAAACTATTTATATAAAAATTTTTAGGTTAAGTAATTAATTTTAGAGAAATAATAGATTAATACTATTACTAAAATAAAAAAGAAAACTAATGTCTTTTAGTTAATATAGAAGATAACTAATACTAGTAATTTTAAAATATAAGGACCTAAAAAATATATATAAAATATACGAGAATCTACTAGATTTTAAAAATATTTTAGGTAAAACTAATAGGTATAATTAGGTGCTAACTTATCTAATAGGCTATTAACTAAAGACGAGTTTTTTACTAGTATAGTAATATATTACTATTATAGTAAGAAAGGCTATTATACTTTTAATTACTAGTATAAAAATAAGCTAATAGCCTTTAAGTCTAAAAAAGTAACTAATAAGACTATATTATCTACTTAGGCAAAAAAAGAGAAAAGATAAAAGTAATTATAATACTTACTGCCTATACTAGAATTATTATAAACGATTTACTAAAAATATCTAAGGATAGGTATATTAGTAGTTGATTTAATTAGCTATATAACTAACTTAAGGAGATAGTTACCCTAAAGGCTAGAGTTATAAATAAAAACTATAGTAAAGCTTTAGTAAATCTAGAGTCTATTTTAAATTTTATAAGTACTAAACTAGTAAAGGAAATAAACTTAGAGGTAACTACTTTTAATAGATTATTAGTATAAGTAATAAATAATTTTAATATAACTTTTTATAGTACTACAGTAGCTAAAATAAATCTAACTAATTTATATAGTTAAAGTTAAATTTAGTTAATCCTGTTCATAGTTATAAATCTCTTTTAATATGAAATTTTTTTAGGTTATCTTTAGTTTAATTAAGAGAATATAAATATAAATATTATTATTTAAAAAATTCTCTATAAATGTAATTCTAAGAAAAATTATACTTTTATTATAAAATTACTTTTAAAAGTATAAAAGAATTTAAATATACTATATATAACTTAAGTATTTAGATATATATATATCTAATAGGTTTAATAAAGATTTTAGTTTAATATAGACTAAATAGGTATAAAAAATATTTTATACCGTCTAAGTATTATAATTTTTTTAATTTAGCTTTAGATAAGAACTTTAAAATCCCTGTTAACTATAAATTATATAATTTAAAAATTAATTTTAAATCTAGTACCTCTCCACTATACTATTTTATATATAAATTTTTAATTACTAAGCTACAGGTTCTTAAAAAGTATATAGAGGAATATCTTAAATATAGGTAAATTTAGTAATTAAAATTTCCTACTAGAGACTTTATGCTTTTTATAAAAAAGAAGAATAGTAGTTTTAGACTTTATATAGATTATAAAGACCTTAATAAAATTATAATTAAAAATTATAGTACTCTCTTATTAATTATAGAATTATTAGACTATTTTATAAAAGTATAGATTTATACTAAACTTAACTTATAATAAGTATATTATTATATTTATATTATAAAAGATAATAAATAACAGACTATATTTTATATAAGATACGGCTATTTTAATATATACTTACCTTTTAGTTTAATAAATATACTTATATAGTTCTAATAGCTTATATTATAAATATTAGTTAAAATAGTTAATATAATCTATATAATATATTTTAATAATATACTTATCTTCTTAGATACAAAAAAACAACAAAAAATTATATAAAAAAGGTAATATAGCGTTTATATAAAGTAAAGCTTTACTTAAATTTAAAATAGTATTTTTAATAAACTACGTTTACTAAATATTTTAGCTTTTTTATTTTATTTACAGGCCTTTTAATAGTCTTAATATAGGCTAAGTTTATTTAAACCTAGCCTAAATCTACTAATATATATAGTATTTATATTATTATTAATTTTATAAACTACTATTATAAATTTATAAATAATGTTTTTATTACCTCTACTACTTACTAAATTAATATAAAAGGCGCTAGGTAGTGCGAAACGCGGGCTAGCTATAAAAAAGGAAAAAAGTATTTATATTAACTTAGGCAACGCTAGTAGTAAAGCTTCTAAAAAGTTTTAAAATATTTTATTTTAAAATACTAATACTTTTATACTTTATATATAAAAGATAAACTTAAATTAAAATAAAAACTTCTAATAAAGCTATTAGTACTATTTTAAACTATTTAGTTTTTAAAAGTAATAGATTATTGTTATAGTAGATAATTAATTTTTATTTAAAAAAGTGACGCAGCGCGTAGTGCTATTATAATATATATAATAAAATACTGTTTAATATTATACAAAGTATAAAGTACTAAAGATAATAATTTTAAAATAGTTATATTAAAATATTTATAGATTATAATAACTAATAATAGTTTATATAAATAAAAACTCTATTACTATATTAAGTATAGTTATATTTACTTTTTTTAAGCGCAATTTTAACGTATTCTATAAAATAAAATTAATAAAGTTAATTAATATTTTATTTTACTACTCTAATTATATATCAAAGTCTTAAATAGCTAAGTATAAACGTAATATAGCCTTTATAAAACTTATAAAAAGTTATTATAACTTTTTACTATAAAGGTTAATAGGGTTATAGTTTTTATAATAGTAACTTATATATAAAAAAACTATAAACGTAACTAAAAATTTATAAAAGAAATTTAAAATTTTAGGCTACGTAATTTACTATAAAATAAGAATAACTATATTAGAGTAGCGAACAGACCTAAAAAATAAAAAGTTAGACTTATTATATAATAATAATAATAATTTATAACTAATTAGTTTAGAGGGCGCTAAATTAAAGCTAATAGAGCTAATACGGTCCTATACATCTAAAAATAAAATAAAAGTAATTATACAATACTATAATAATCTTCTCTTAAAGTATGTTAGTATAAAGTAAACTCTTAAGCATATATAGTATAAATATATATAAATAGGTATATTTAAAACTATTATACACTACATTTATAACTATAAACGCTGTTAGTATACTAATTTAAAAATATATATATTATATAGTCTTCTCTACCTACTTTCTATTTGTAATAGACTATAGTAATATATAATTATAAATTTTATTATAAACCTACTCTATAGTCGCTTTACTAAAATTATTTATAATATAAATTTTATAATTATAAATTATTTTTCTAAAATAGTCTAATATATACTAGTAAGGATAAATTAGAATAGTATTAATTTAGTCTAGTTTTAAATTTATAAACTTATATAACCTTATAAAGACCTAATAATAGTACTTTTTTTTTTTGAATAAATCTACGCTTTTAGCGTAGTACCTATATTTTAAAAGAAATAACTAGTATAATACTTTTATAAGTCCTATAAAATAGCTCTACTATATTTTTAGTATAATAATAGGAAACGTAGTATATAGTTATTTAATACGTATACTAAAGATATATACGGGTTAATGTATTATATTTAGTATATATAGTAATAGTTATAATAATTTAGTGTATCTATATCTATATTTAATATAAAGCGTCTATTTATAAAAAAAAATTATAATAGTAATAACTCGCGCTATTACTAGTATATTATAAAATATTAATATACGCTAGCGTCCCTAAACTAACTATAGTAATAATATAAGAAAATATAAAAGATAGGCTACCTATAAGGCTATAGCTCTTTATAATACCCTATAATAATAGGACGTATAGTATATATAGTATATATAGTAAATATAATAAATATAAAATAATTTTAGACTAGTAGGCTGTATATCCCTATATACTATACTAATATAGAGGTACTAAATGTTTTTAATTAGCTTAATAGTATAACCTATATAAAGCTACAGTATATTACTTATAATTTTAGACTTTATATAGGCTAAACTATTTTTATTACTAGCTAATACGCTCTAAGTATTATACTTTAAAAATATAACTACTTATATATTATCTATAAGTAGCTTATTTACTAGTAGTATACGTTATAGTATTACTAATAGTATAGGCTTAGTAGTATAAAATATAGATAAAAATCTAGTACGCGTAGGTAAATAAAAAACTAGATTTTTAAAGCTACTAGATAATTAGAAGAATTTAGATTAGTAAAAAAATATAAAAAAAAGTACTAAAATATAAGACAGCGTAGGTACTATAGCTATAGTATATAGTTATTTTACTAAAGTAACTATAAAAAATAGTAGCCTTATAAATAAGATAGACGTAACTAATATATTATAAAATAATATAGGTAAACGGCACGATATATAGGTATAAAAAGAGGGGAAAAAAAAAGCTTTATACAATATCTAAAAATATAGGTAAAATAATATAAATAGTATAGGTATAAAAAAAATATATAGTGTATATTAAAAAGAAATAAAAAAGTCTTTACTTATTATAAACCTATTAATAAGTACTATTATAACCTATGGGACCCGGCCGTTATAATTAAGCCCAGAATAATAGTACTATATAATAAAAATTTATTTATATAAATAAAGTATTAGAATACTTTTTACCATTATTTAAACTTAAAATAAATTTTATTTTATATTTTCTATCTATAAATAGATATATAGATAAAATAGTAAAATAAAATATTTTAATAGTATCCAGCGCCTTCATTGTCTCCCCTTTTACACGCCTCCTCGTACACGTGCATATGGCAAAAGCACATATACTCATGCTGTTACTATACTTTTAGGCTAGCCTACATCCTTTTTAACTTACTTTTAACAATTGTGTGTGATAGTATCTTTATATTTTTATTATATAAAGTAAAATAATTAGGTATTATAGATTTTCTATATAGAAATTATTTATAATAATAGTTAGTATTCTATTACTAAATATATACTCTTTTAAGTCTATTATAGATACAGCCTAAAAAAGCTAAATTAGCCCTTATAGATACTAAGTAAGAAAAACAGTTTTTAGCCTTTCTACTTAGCCTCTAAACTTATTAATATTTATAATAAAGCTAAACGAAAACTAGAGATAGTATAAAAGTATTAAAAAGTATTTTAAAGTAAGAAATATCTTTTACTAAACTAAAAAGTAGATAGTAAAATCTAGATTTTAAAATATTATATATAGGGGGGTAATAAAAAAGAGTTTTATAAAAAAAAATATTTTTTTTAAAATAATATAACTTATTACATAGTAGTACTAAAAATATAAAAAATATATTATTTAAAAAAAAAAGAGCAGTGGATTCTATTTATCTTATTAGGACCTACCTACTAAAGGGTTTAAGGGTATTAAATAATTAGTAAATATAAAATATTTTTAAGGCTAGACTTTAAGTTAGTATAACTTTTTATTTAAGGTATAAGATTAGTTTATTTTTATATATAGTATATATTTATATATTAATTAAATAAATAGTATAGCTGTAGTAACTCGGGGCGACTAAAAGGAATTTTAAAAATAAATATATATAGTATAATAGATACTCTATTATATTGGTATATAAAATATTTTTATAGTTTAATAATTATTAAAAGTAAGTTAAAAAGAATATAGGCCAGCCTAAAAGTATAGTAATAGTATAAGAATATATATACTTTTACTATATACACGTATATAAGAAGGCGTATATAAAAAAAGATAATAAAGGCGCTGTGCTAAGACTAACTAAACTACTTACTATATAGTTATAGCTAGTATATAACTAGTAATAGCGTATACGCTTTTAATAAAAAAAGCTTTAATAAAAAAAAATAAAGTTTAGTAAGGATACTATATTATAAGTATACTATAAAATAGGTTATAGCTATTTTATACGCAATATCTTCTTTATAATAGTTTTTACTATTATAAATTATATTATTATTATAATAGTAATTAGTAGCTAGTATATACTTTAGTATATTATATATAGGCTAAGTTTATTAAAGCTTACATAGTTTTAGGTAACTTATATAGAGATTTATTTTATATATAAGTTAATATTATAATTGTAGAAGAAGAAACCGTAACTAATATTTAGTAAAACATTACTTAGTAGTTAAATACTTAGTAGCTAAGTAAGTATAATCTAATTATTTATAAAGTTAAATATACTATTAAAAATAAGCGTATTAGGAATATTATTTACGTAACAGTTAAAGAAGTAATTAAAATACTAAAATTTTAAAAAATAGCAGAATAAGACCTAAAAACTAAAAAAAATAAATATATATAAGTAGATTTAGTTTAATAAGGCCTCCGTAATACTACTAAAGAGGATAATAACTAAATACTATTAATAATAACTAATAAAAAAATATTATTAATATTTAAAAGGTCGTACAGGCTGTAGAAATATAAATATAAAATTATTTTAAGTGCTAAGCGTAAAGCGTAAAGAGTAAAAGTTAATAAAAAGGGCAGCTATATAGGGTTAGTATATTTAGAAATATAAAAGCTTGTAAGATATAAGAAGTAATAAATATAAATAATAGTATTTAAAGTATTACGAATTAATTAGTAGGCAGTGTAGTTAATTATATTTTATAACTTTAAAAGTAACTATTAAACAGTTACCGGAGCTAAACTTCTAATAATTATATAATTAACTTATTAATAATAAAGAGATAGTTTAATAAGAAGAATAATATATATATATTTATATACTAATCGAATAAATAGTGTGGCTATGGTGGCTCGGGGCAACTAAAAGGGATTTTAAAAAAGGAGGAGTATGTGTATACGTTTATTAAGATGAATAATAATAACTAAGTAAATAAGTGCTAGCAAATTATAGTTTAATATATTAATTATATAATTATTAATAAGAGTTATATTATTACATTTTTAATAATAAACTAGTAAATAATATATTACTAGTATTAAGGATAACAGCCTTTAGATTCTATAACCGCCTTATAATAGTTGGGGAGCGATAAAATATAGCTATTAATAACTTTTTATAGTATATTATTCTATTTCTTTACAATAATTCGTTTAAAACACTTTATACTTTTATAACTTAATTTTATACCTAAATTAGTCTCTTTATTATTATTTAGTGTAGATTTTAAATAACTTTATATATTTTTTATAGTGACTAACTTAGGGCTAGAGGATAAGTAAGAATAAAATTTAATATTATTATTTTAAACTATATTAAAATATCTATAGTTTTATAACTAAGGTTATTGTTTTATAAAAATTATTAACCTAAATTAATAGTAATATAAATTTTCTAATTATAATATTATATAATATATATATATATTATATTAAAATAAATACTAAAAAATCTATTAAGTTACTTATCCCTTGTTATTACTTGTTTAACTTTAAGTATAAGGGCTTTATGAATATAATTCTTACTAATAAATAAGAAGAAAAATTAAGTATTTTAATAAATACTAAATAATTCTTATCTTTTACCTAAATTGTACTCTAAACTTATAGAGTAAGGCCTCGGCCTAAAAAATAATTAATATAATTAATATTAAAAAGGGAAAACTATAACCTAAAAATATATAATTAGTTATATATTTTAATGTTTTAAAAAGTTTATATAACTTATTTTTTAATTAACTAATAGCTAGTTCTATTTAAACTTTATTATTATTTCTTTGTTTATTATATTATCTATTCTTTTATCTCCTTTATATTATTAACTTATTAGAGAATATTATTCGTTTTTAAATTTATATTTTTAATATTTTATTTACCTTCTTTATTGTATTTCAATGTTTTTTAAGTATTTTCTTTATTAATTATTATGTTTTTTATTTTAATTTATACTATAATCTTTTTCTTTTAAAATTCTTTGTAACGATATTTTTTAAAATATTTAGACAATTTTCTAGTAATAGTTTTTTATATTCTTTTTAAGGCCTTTTACTTAAGTTTTTATTAATTCCTCTTTTTTTTAAGTTACTTTAGAAATTCTACCGCTTTTAATCTTTTTTATATTATAATTATTTTTTTTATAGTACTATATATAGTTTATAGAGGCTTTTTTAAAGTAGTAGTAATTAAAAAGAAGAATTATTTACTTATAAAAAAAGTTTAATCTTAAATTTAAGTTTTAAAAGATTAAGCGCTATTTTAAAGAAATAGAAGTTTACGTTTATAAATGTAAAAGTATTTTTTAATATACTATAATATTAGTAATATATTACGTAAGTAGTAATTATATAAGTATAGACTATATTTTTTCTTATTAATATAATTTTATAATTAGATTATTAATATATTTTATAAACCTAGTTACGTAACTTATACTAGGCCTAAAAGGGTATAGTTAAAATTTTGGTTAAATATATTTACTAACTATAAACTTATAGAAACCTAATAAAGATATTATAAGAATTAATCTATTAAATTAATTTTAATTTATTACACGTAATTAAGAAGTAGTAAGTAAAATACTTATAATATTCTTTATAATTTTTTCTTTAAAATAGTATTACTTATATATTTATAGGCCTATTATTTAATTGTATATAAATTTTTAAAAAAGGTATCTTTTTTAATTAAACTTTTTTTTGTTACCCCCCTGTATAATCTATAAGACTAAGTAAAAAAATTAACTAGAAGTAAGGTACGGTAGTATAGTGGACAAGTACGTAGAAATATATTAGATTTATAAATTCTTTAAATTTTTATTATTATTTATATATTAGAGATTTAATTTCTTTTTTTATTAGGAGTATTCTTTAAATACGCCAACTTTATATAGTAAATTATAAAGTTTTTAAAAGTACGGGATACTATTAAGAAATTAATATAAAACTATAAAAGGTTAAAATTTCTATATAAAACACGTTATATCTAGAAGTATAAGTAAAATATCTTACTATTTAAAATTAGATAAAATAAAAACTTATACTTACATAGGTCCAGTATAGTAAACTCGGCATAATTAGGTAATAAACTAGTAATTTAATATAACGTTATTTTAAGTAATATATATTAGTTTTAAAATTAAAGAGCCGATTCTAATTTATTTAAGAGATAAAATACATTTTTAAATAGTTAGGTAGCCTTAATATAAAAGACTTATTTTAAAAAGAAAAAATTAATTAATTTCTAGTGTAGTAGCTAAGTATATAGGTAATTTATTTACTATATATTTCGTACCCCTGATTTAAGATCTAGGTGTACTTTTACTTTTTGATTTACTATATATAGAATTAAATTTATAAGTCTAAAATAAGTTTATTTAATTTTTTATTTCTTATTATTAAAATTATATAAACTCTAAAACCTACTGCTCTATAAGTAAAAGTTAATAATTAATATATTACTCTAATTAAGTAATAATATATATAATATAAAATATATTATAGACTATACACGTAATAAATCTAATTAATGAATATACTTTATTAAATAAAGAAACTATATAGATAAAAAGAATACTTAAAAACTAAGAGTCTTAATTAGTATAAAAGTATTAAAACTATTTTAAAAATATTTTAAAATTACTTTAAAAAGATTTAGGATAACTCTAGTAGATTAAATAATATAAAAGTAAAATAAACTATTTATAAAAAGTAATAATCTATTTATAAAAAGTAATAATCTATTTAAGATTATACTAGTATAATAAACCTAAAACTAGGTATTTAAAAAAAGAAAAATAGCCGAAGGTAATTTTATATAGATTTTAAAGGAGTTAGAAAATTTACTAATTTTTTTTTATAGTTATAGACGCTAAATTAGTTTAAAAAAACCTTTAGTATATATTAATAGTTTATTTTAAATAACTTTAGAACTATATTTCTCTTTTAAAATAAAATTATTATTTTTTACTTTTACAGTTTTATATATATCTTTTATAAAAAATCTAGTAATAGAAATAGTCTTATTAAAAATTAAAATAGTTTAATAGTATTATTTAATATACTTTATAAGCTTTATAAAGTTGTAATATAATATATAATAAAACTTTATAAATACTATATCACTTACATAATTATATATAAGTAGTATAAATTTTAAACTTTTAAATATAATATTTTATTGTTTTAGTAAGAGTTATAGTATACTTTAACTATAGTAATACTTTACTTATATTTTAATTATATATTTATAGATTAGCAACTACTTATAAATATTTTTTAGGTTATTAGTAATTAGTACTTATAATTATATATAAGGTAGTTAATTAATCTAGTTACTAGACGTGTAAACTTTAAAACTAATAAAGTTATTAGGCAGTTATTTAGTATTTATAATAAAATATTTAGTCTTTTAAATAGGTCTACCTATTTTATATTTTATACTATATTATTACTTACTTAAAGTACTTTACTATATTATATCTTTATAGTTTTTTTTTAGCTTTAAAATGTTTATTATTATACTAATTTTGGTTAGATTACTACTTATTATACTAACTACTTTTAGTAGTAGTAATACTCTAAATTAAAATAAACTTTAAAGTTAATTAGAACTATCTATTTATATACTACTTATTAATAAGTTCTATACTAATCTATATATACGGAAACTTTTAGCGAATAATAGTAATTTTTCCTATTTTTATTTTTTTTACTTTATAAACCTTTTTTGTATACTATTTTATATAAATATATTTTAGACTTATAGGATAAAAGTTATATAAAAGTAAGTAATTAATAAATAAAAAAGCTAAATATAGCATTATTAAAGGAGCTAAAAGTAAATTTAAAATAAGTATAATTCTAAACATAGGCTCGTAAAATAATATAAATTTATTAGTTCGTTTATAAAATTTAAATTTAAATAAAAAATTTTAAATATACCTTTAAAGTCTATAAGAGTGAGTAGGTTAAATAAGTATATAATTTTATTTTTATTTAGTAAGTATTACTAACTAGATAATAGATATTATTATTATTTTATTTGTAGGTAGTATAGGTATTAATAATAATAGACATAGCTTTTTTTGTTTTATAAGACTACGAGGGAAGCTAGAGTATATATAAAACTTACTTTACTAGTAGGCCTTTAAGTAGTATTATTATTTTAGTAAATAGTTTAATAAATAATATAAAAAAGACTTACGTAGAATTCTAGAGAGGTAAAATAAAAAAAAAAGTAATTAACAACAATATTATTTTTAAAAATTTATATATAATTAATTAATAAGCCTAAAAATACGTAATGAATAGTATTATAAAAATAATATAATAAAAAATTAATTAACGTACTTCGTAAGCTTTATAAAGCTACAGTATAACGTAATAATAAATATTTAATAAATACTAAATAGCTTATACAGAGGCTATATATAAGTAGTATAAATTTTAAACCTTTAAAAGTTATACTCCTTCCTTTTAGTAAGGGTAAGGTGTCCTACTAAATATAATAATACTTCGCTTATACTTTAATTATATATTTATAGATTACCAACTGCTTATAATTATTTTTAAAATTATTAGTAATTACTACTTATAATTATATATAATATAGTTAGTTTAGGGGGTTACTAAGCGTATAAACTTTAGGACTAAAAAAAATTATTAGACTATTATCTAGAGCCTATATAATTAAATATTTAGTTTTTAAGTAAGTCTAGCCGTCCGTTTTATACTCTATACTATATTATTAACTCTTACTTAAAGGCACTCTACTATATTATATCTTTATAAGTCTTTTTTATTTCCGAAATATTCCATTATTATACTAATTTTAGCTAGATTACTACCTATTATACTAACCGCTCTTAGTAGTAGTAATACTTTAAACTAAAATAAAATCTAAGGTTAATTAAAACGTAATCTTTATATATATATATAACTTATTAATAAGTCCTACGCTAACCTATATATATGTAAACTTTTAGTAGAAAATAGCCTTTTTAAATATATTATTTTTAGCTATTTTAAAGCCCTTTTTAGTATATTATTCTATATAAATAGATTCTAGGCTAATAAAATAAAAGCTTTATAGAAGTAGGTAGTTAATAAAAAAGGGCTAAAAGACTTAGCGTTATTAATAGAGCTAAGAGTAATAGAGTAATCTAAGAAGTAAACTAATAAAATAAAATAAATTTATTAATATACTCGTAAAATCTAGGATAAAAAGAAAAAAAATTAAATATAAACTTTAGGGCCTACTAGTGCGCGTAGGGTTAGGTAAATACGCGCTCTTATCCTTATTTAGTAAGTATTATTAACTAGGTAATAAATATTATAGGCGGCGTAAATACTAAAAATAATAAATATAGTTCTTCTTTATTATTTTATAAGACTACTAAGTAAGCCAGGTATATACGTAACTTGCTTTAGTAGACCTTTAGTATTATTATCTTAGTAGAAAGTTTAATAGGTAGTATAAAAGTTTACGCAGAATTAAATAAAAAAATATTACTCTAAATTACGTAATAAGTCTACGATAATATTATTAGTTTATAATATTAGTAGGCGGGGTAAAACGTAATAAAAATAAAATATAAAAGAATAAATAAGTCTTTTATACTCCTGCTCGGGAGTGATAATAAAAAATATTATAATTATAATACTTACTACTTACTAATTATATATAATAAAGTAAAAATATTTAAATATAGTAATTTATTAAATCTCTTTTTTAATTTCTTATAACTTTTTAGTTAGTAAATATATTTAACTAAAATATTAACTATACTCTTTTAGGCCTAGTCTAGATTACGTAACTATATTTTTAAAGTATATTAGTAATCTAATAATATAATTATATTAATAATAAATAGTAAGTTAAGGCTTATATAATTACTATTTACGTAATATATTATTAATATTATTATATATTCTAAAATTTTTTAATTTTTATAAACCTATACTTCTATTATCTTAAAATAGTACTAAATTTTTTAAATCTTAAATTTAAAATTAAATTACTTTTAAAAGTAAATAATTTATCTGCTTTAATTACTATAACTTTAAATAAATTAAAAAAGTATTTATAATACTATATAATATATTAAAAATACTAAAAAAAGAATTATAATATAAATAATATAAAAAAAAATAAGTTTTAAGGTTTACTCTAACAGATAAAAATATAATTAGTAAGAACTTAATAAAAAGTTTTAAAAAATAAAATAAAAAACTATAAATAGAAAATAGTCTAAATATTATAAAAGGGTCCTTATATATTATTTTAAAAAAAAAAATTTTATTAAGACAAGTACTAAAAGGCCTGTTATAAATAAAAAAGATATAAAAAGAAAATTAAATAGACTCTAAAAAATATAAAAAAATATAAAAAATATAAAAAATATAAAAAATATAAAAAATATAAAAAATATAAAAAATATAAAAAATATAAAAAATATAAAAAATATAAAAAATATAAAAAATATAAAAAATA
>JASEKS010000289.1:0-129877 GCA_030770415.1 Pleoardoris graminearum
AAAGTTATAGGAACCTAAAAAAGGGGTTAGAAAAATTGCTATGTTTAGGTAATTTTAATTTATTATAGGTAATATATATTACGTAACTAAAATTCTAGTAATAATCTCTGTAATTTTCTCTTTAAAACGGTATTATTCATGTATTTTTAGGCTTACTAATTAATTTTATATAAATTTTTAAAAAAGATATCTTTTTTAATTGAACTTTTTTTGTGTCACCCCCCTGTAGTAGTATTAAAAAGGACTTATTATATATTACTATCTAAGTAGAATAAAGTAGGGATAGCTTATATATTTAATATAGTAGGCGTAGGCGTATGAAAATAAACTTATATAAGTATAGTATTTACTAAAAAAACAGTAGTAGGAATAAGAACTGTATATTATAAGTAGATATAGCTATAACACGTAAAGTTCTAGTACGTATTTTTATTTTTAAAAAATATTTTAGAGAGTATATTTTCTTTATTTAAATATTTAACTATATTAACTATAAGGATAAAGGAGAAATATATAGGTAGTAGTAATTACTACTATTTATATATCTCTTTTACTAAATACGGTGTCTCTACCAGACTTTTTAAACTAGACTTTAACTTTTTTAACTTAATATTTTTTTAGAAGGGCGCGCTAAATACTAAATATACTAGTATTCTAGCGTAGTCTAGCGAAGCGCTATACCTTATTTAACTTAGCTTTACTTAACTTTTTTAATATATTAAGTATAAAGGTATATATATACTCCTTTTTTTTAAAAACTTATTTTAGTTACTATAAGCTACTATAGCTATACTATTTATTTAATTAATATATAAATATATATATAATTTATAAAAAATGATTTAATATAGCTATCTAGCGTAGTAGGCTCCTTATTATACTTTTTTATTATTCTGTATATATAGTAGTGGGGGCGCCGGTATATATTAATACTCTATACTATACTAGTAACAGCGCGAGCCATTACTACTATTTTTTTTTTATAAATAAACACTATATACTAGATTAAAAGGTAATACTTACGTATATATAACTATTTTAACTTATTATAACTAGTAAATATATCTTTAGTACGCGTATATATATATTTATATATTAATTAAATAAAAGGGTATGGCTGTAGTAGCTGTGTAGGTGACTAAAAGGGGTTTTAAAAAAGGAGGAGTATGTGTATGCCTTTATTTTAGTACGCGTATTAATATATAATTATATATTATATTTTATATTATAATAATTTAAATATTATAGAGCTATTTTACAGAAACCCTTATAATAATTAGTATTTATTTTTTTAAAAAAATATAATACTACGCTAAAAGCGTAGGTTATTTAAAAAAATTATTACTATTACTCTCTTCTCTAAGGTTCTTACCCTAACGTTACGCGACTTTAGACTAGCTATTTAAATTTTTACTATATTACGTAATGAATATAAACTTATTCTATTAAGTGTCTTATATAATAATTATAATAACTTTTTTACTATTACTAATAATTTAAACCTCTTTTAATAGTAATTAAAGTATTAAAATAGAGTTTTTTTATAAAACTTTTAGTTCTTTTAAAATAACTACTAACTACTTTAATAGTAAGCTCCTATAACTACCTTACAGCGCTATAGTATACTTTTTTTTTATTTACTACTTATTCTACTTCTACTCCTATACGTATATATAAATAATTTTAACTACTTTTAAAAACTTTTTCTTTTAAAGCTATACTTACTTTTCTTACGCTACTCTAAAGAACTCTTTTTTATTCTTTCTTAAGCGTATATTATCTTTTACCTTACCCTCTACCTTACCTTTTATTTTACTTAGTAAGTTTTTAGCACTTTTAAGTTACTATTTTACTAGCTTTATTATATTATTATATAATAAGCTATAAATATTAAAATTAAAAATTATTTTATATTTAAGAATAAAGAGCCGTATGGAAACTAACCTAAAACTAAAATTACTAAAAAAAAAACAGTTCTAGACTACCCTCTTTTATATACTTATAGTAATATTCTAAATAGTTTTTAATATAGTTTTACTAGTCATCTACATTATTAGTAAAAGTTAAAATTACTATTAATTTCTAGCTAGAGTTAGTACTTATAATTATTAAATATCTAAAAGTAGGCTTTAAAGTTCTAGTTATAATAATTAAAAAAAATATTTTAGATAGTATTATAGAAAGAAGAGAAAAGTATTATACTCGCCTTTAAACGTATTATATATAGTCTATAGTATTTTTAAACCCCTTTTAGTCGCCCCGAGCCACTACAGCTATAGTTTTTATTTAATTAATATATAAATATATATAGTCTATAGTTTTACTTATAACAATTAGATTTTTATTTTATAATTATAATGAAGGCATGCACATACCCTATCCTTTTTTAAAACTCCTTTTAGTCGCCCTGAGCCACTACAGCCACACTATTTATTCGATTAATATATAAATATTATTCTATTAGTATATAAATATATTTTATAATTATTATTTTACTATTATTACTACTATAGTTTAATAAGTTATTAGTTATTATTCTACTAGCTATAAAATTTAAAAACTTTTAGATTTAGTAGGTTTTAAGTTATTATACCTCTATTTTTACTTACTATATTAAGTAAGAACGTAGTATATACCAAGTTAATACAGCTCCTATAGATAAATAAAAAAAATAATCCTACTATTACTAAAATAAACTTAATTAACTTTTATAATTTAAAAATAAAAGTAGATATATACTTTTTTTTTTTAAAAAAAAAAAACTTTTATTAGTTACTCGAGGTTACTATAAATATACTATTTAATTAATTAATATATAAATATATATAATTAAAGTTAAACTTAAGTAACATTATTTATACTTATATATTTTTTTTAATATAGAATATTTTTAGATTTATTTTAGTTAAACAAAAAAATTTAACAATAACTATTATTACTTAAAGTATTTTTTTTAATAATAAAAATAAAAATATAATTTTTATAAAAAAGATTATTACTAAAAGTATATAATAGTGTAAGTATATTATATATAATATAATAATTTAAATATAACTATATTTAGTAGACTTAATTAAGACTTTAATCTAAAATAAACTAAATAAATCTAATAATTATTTTTTACTCTTTAGATATTTTAATTTCTTAAATCTAGTTTTAGATAAAGATTTTAATATCTCTATAGACTATAGACTAAATAATTTAAAAAAGTAATTTAAGTCTAGTACTTCTCTACTATATTATTTTATATATAATCTTTTAGCTGCGAAGTTAAGTATTCTTAAAAAGTATATAGAAATATAGTTTAAATATAAGTATATTAAGTATGTAGAATTCTCTACTAAAATATTTATTTATTTTTAAAACAATAGACCAGCAGTTATAGACTTTTTATAAGCTATAAAGATCTTAATAAAATTATAATTAAATATTATAGTATATATTTACTACTTATAAAATTATTAGACTATTATATAAAAATATTATAAAGGCATGCACATACTCCTCCTTTTTCGAACCCCTTTTAGTCGCCCCGAGCCACCACAGCCACAGTTTTTGTTCGATTAATATACAAATATATATAAAAATATAAATTTAAACTAAACTTAATGTATACAACACTTACTAGTATATTTATATTATTATAAAAATAAGTAGAGAATTCGATTATATATAATATACAGCTATATTAAGTATATAGTAATATATTTTAGTTTAATAAATATACCTATATAGTTCTAATAGCTTATTTAAGAAATACTAGCTAAATTAGTTAATATATCCTATACTATATACCTTAATAATATACTTATCTTCTAAAACACTAAAAAAGGATTTAAAAGTTATATAAAAAAAATATTATAGCGTTTATATAAGGTATAACTTTACTTAAACCTAAAAAATATTTTTAGTATACTTATATTTACTAAATATTTTAGTTTTATTTTTACGTCTATAGATCTTTTAGTAAACTTAGTTTAGGTTAAAATAATTTAAAACTAGCCTTAACCTATTTATACACCTAATATTTATTTTTTATTAGTTTTATAAACTATTATTATAGATTTATAAATAAATTTTTTTATTACCTCTACTACTTATTATAATAATTTAAAAGGTGCTATGTAGCACTAAAAGCGGGCTAGTTATAAAAAAAAGTATTTATATTAACTTAGGTAACGCTAGTAGAGAAGCTTTTTAAAAAAAAAAAATTTTATTTTAAAAGTACTAATACTTTCGCACTTTAAATATAGGAGATAGACTATAATTAAAATAAATATTTTTAATTAAACTATTAGTATTATTTTAAGCTAATTACTATTTAAAAAAAATAAGTTATTCTAGTAAGAGCAAATTAACTTTTATTTAAAAAAGTTAGGTAGTGCGTAGTAGTATTATAATAAATATAATAAAAATTTTT
This sequence comes from Pleoardoris graminearum, assembly GCA_030770415.1. Lineage (NCBI taxonomy): Eukaryota > Fungi > Ascomycota > Dothideomycetes > Pleosporales > Didymosphaeriaceae > Pleoardoris > Pleoardoris graminearum. Next base: position 4,421 of record JASEKS010000289.1, read on the forward strand.
TTATTATTATAGAGAGACTTTAGTACTAATATATATATATATTTATATACTAATTAAATAAATAGTGTAGCTATAGTAGCTAAAGGCGACTAAAAGAGGTTTTAAAAAAGGAGCAGTATATATATATATCTTTATAATTAATATATTAAAAAAGTTAGGTAAGGCTAGATTTAAAAAAAAATAGAGTTACGCTAGTATACTACTAGCGTACTTAGTATACCCCCCTAAAAAAATATTAAATTAAAAAAGTCTAGTATAGATACTGTATTCTTTAGAGGAGAGATATTATTAAGTATAACTAGTACTACTATCTATATAACCTTCTTCTTATTGCGTACACGGTTTAGCACTTAATAGAGTTCCCTTACTGCGTTTATACCCCTAGATCGTTATCTAGGCGTACTTATTACTTTTCGATAACCTTTTTTTATTTTTATTAATAGTATAGCTAAACGTTTATTAAATAAAATAAAAATGCTTACTAAAATATTATTTTTTAAAGGTTTATTTTTTAAATCTTTAGCTCTTATATAATATCGCTAATCTTTTATTAATACTAATAATATATACTTAGTAATTAATCTTAACGCTATACTTAATATAGTTATTAAAACTCTTTTTACCTAACGTTTTCGACATATTAAGTATAAAGGTATATATTTAATCCTCCTTTTTTAAAACCCTATTTAGTTTATCTCGAGCTACTACAGCTACACTATTTGTTTAATTAGTATATAAATATATATTAAACTCTTCTTATAGTATTATTCTATTTTACGAGTAATAAAAATATAATTCTAGTAGACGCTTACTAATATAAATATCTTATTTACTAAAAGGTAGCCGACTTTATCTATTTAGTAGCCGGAGAAGTTAATTATAATTAAATTATTATTATTTTTTATAATAAATACTAGTCTAATAAGTGAATTACATTATTAATAAAAAAAGTAGTTAAAATTATAAATATTAAGCTAATAGTATAAGCGGTAGCAGCTTTAATAAGTAGAGATATAGTAAAAGTATAAAAAGAAAAAAAAATAAAAAAATATAATAAATAATTTATAATAAACTAATAAGTAAAACGAGTATCTTATAGATAGAGTAAATACTTTTCAGTGTAAAAAATATAATAAAAGTAAAAATAAATATAATAATAATAGTAGAGAAAATAGTAAAGATAATAGTAATAGTAAAATAAAGGTATATATATACTCCTCCTTTTTTAAAATCCCTTTTAGTTATCCTAAGCCACTACAGCCACACTATTTATTCGATTAGTATATAAATATATAGTAATAGTAATAGTAAAAGTAAAAATAAAAATAGAAATAATAGTAAAAATATCCTAAGTTTAGAGCCTATAAAATAATAGATAAAAGGTAATTAGTAAAAAATAGAGAAGCTTTTAGTAGATAGAGATACTAAAATAATTAATATTTAAAAGTTTTAGGGGGACCTATATATAGTTTTTTAGTTTCTTCGGTACGTAAGCTAGGTAAATAGACTAGTAAATAGGTATACTTAATATTATAGTAATCGTTATAGGTAAGAAAGAAAATATAATTATAAATAAATATTAATTATTATTAAACGCTATACTGCCTATATATAGATATATTAAAAAGTAATAAAAATAAATATAACCTCTATTTTATATAAAAATAGAGTTAAAAAAGTAACTAATAGATTATAATAGCAGTTATTAGCTAGTACTAATAATAATACTTATAGAATACTTATTTTAAAGTCCTAATAAATTATAATAATCTATAGTAATGTATATAAATACAAATTCTATTCTTACGTTAAGTATATTTATACTTACTTTTTAAGTATTATTTTACGATATCTTATAAAATAAAATTAATAAATTTAGCGTATATTCTATTTTACTATCTAAATTATATATTTATATATTAATTAAATAAATAGTATAGCTATAGTGGCTGTAGTAGCAACTAAAAGAAAGTTTAAAAAAGGGAAAGTATATATATGCCTTTATACTTAATGTGTTAAAAAAAAGTATAAATATAATATAGCGTTTATAAAACCTATAAAAGAGTTATTATAACTTTTTACTATAAAGGTTACTACAGACGCGATTTTTATAATCATAATTTATATATAAAAAACCTAAAAACGTAATTAAAGCTAATAAATAAAATTTAAATTTTAGGCTATATAACTTACTTAAAAATAATAACTACTTTAGAGTACCTAGTAGATCTAAAATATAAAAACTTAAACTTATATAAAGATAGTAATAATAACTTATAATTATATTTATATATTAATTAAATAAAAAGTGTGGCTGTGGTGGCTGTGTAGGCGACTAAAAGGGGTTTTAAAAAAGGAAGAGTATGTGTATACCTTTATTAACTTATAATTAAAGAGTCTAGAGTGTACTAAATTAAAATTAATATAATTATTAAAACTAATAAAATTTCTATTTCTAAAAATAAAGTAAAAATAATTATATAGTACTATAATAAAGACATATATATACTCCTCCTTTTTTAAAACCCCTTTTAGTTATCCTAAGCCACTACAGCTACACTATTAGTTTAATTAATATATAAATATACCTAATAACTACTATTATAATCTATTAGTTACTTTGGTAATTTTCTTTTTATATAAAATAGAAGTTATATTTATTTTTATTACTTTTCGCTCCGCCTATAAAGATAGTATAGCGTTTAATAATAGTTAACTTTTTTATTTATAATTATGTCTCCTTTTTTACCTATAATAAGAACGCGATACTAAGTACTTATATACTTAGCCTACGTATTACTACACTAAAGAAAATATCTAATACTTATTACTTATATTTATACGCCCCCCTAAAACTGTTAAATATTAATTAGTATTTTTTTAAAACCTTTTTATCTTTACTATTAGTACGCTTAGTAGTATTTTATAGAGCTATACTTTATATTTTAGGCCACGTATTTTTATTATAAATTTAATATTAATGCGCTAAGTTTTTATTTATAACTAGTATAGTACTATTATATTTATTTTTATTACTACTACTTTTATATAGACTACCGTAACTAATTTTAAATTTTTAAACTCTATTACTTTTCCTAATATTAGTATTACGATTCTGTTTATTTTATTACTATTTATCTTATTACTATATATTTTATTACCGTCTGTCTTATTACCGTACGTCTTATTATTTAGAATTTTCTAGTATTAATTAATACTAATTTTATAAAATTAGTAAGTAATTACGTCCCGCATAAGATACTTAGTAGTATTATAAGGAATTTTTTATTATATATTACTAGACAGGTAGAATACTATAGAGATAGCTTATATATTTAGCGTAGTTAGTATATTAAAATTAATATAGATAAGTATAGTGTTTGCTAAAAAAAGAATAAAAGTAGGATCTTTAAAACATATTTTAAAAAATATTTAGTAAGTATTTTTTTTAAACGTTTAGCTAAATTAACTGTAAGCGAAGATAGAGAAGAAATATATAAGTAGTAGTAACTACTACTATCTATATATATCTTCTTTAAAGAAGGATATAGTATCTATACTAGATTTCTTATATTAGAGTTTTTATACTAGAGTTTTTTAATTTAACGTTTTTTTTAGGGGGCGTACTAAGTACGCTAGTAGTATACTAGTATAGCGCTATACATTTTTTAATCTAGGTTTATTTAACTTTTTTAATATATTAAGTATAAAGGAATATATATACTCCTTTTTTTTAAAATGCCTTTTAGTCGTCCTAAGCTACTACAGCTATACTATTTATTTAATTAATATATAAATACAAATATATTTAATATAAAATAAACTCTTAAGTACGTATTATATAAATATATATAAATATAAAGGTATATACATACTCCTCTTTTTTTAAAATCAGTTTTAGTCGCCCTAAGCTACTATAGCCATACTATTTATTTAATTAATATATAAATATATAAATAGATATATTTAAAAATACTATTAATTATATATATATTTATATATTAATCGAATAAATAGTGTGGCTGTAGTGGCTCGGGGCGACTAAGAGGGGTTTTAAAAAAGGAGGAGTATGTGCATACCTTTATACTTAATGTGTCGAAAAGGTCGCTATTAATTATATTTATAGCTAGAAGTGTTATTAGTATACTAATTTAAATATATATAAATGATATACCTTCTTTTATTAACTTTTTATTTTTAATAGACTATAGTAAATAAAGGCATATATATATTTTTCCTTTTTTAAAACCCCTTTTAGTTGCCCTAAGCTACTACACCTACACTATTTGTTCGATTAATATATAAATATAGACTATAGTAATATATAACTATATAGTATATTATAAACCTATTCTCTAATTACGTTAGTAGGATTATCTATAATATAATATTTATAATTATAAACTGTTTCTCTAAAATAGTGTATTACGTACTAATAATATTAATAAATTAGAATAGTATTAATTTATTATAGTTTTAGATTTATTAATAAAGGTATATATATACTCCTTATTTTTTAAAATCCCTCTTAGTCGCCCCGAGCCACTATAGCTACACTATTTATTTAATTAATATATAAATATTTAATAATAGTACTATTTAATAAAGTTTCGCTTATATAAGTAAAGTATAATAATATTTTTTACTATTACTTAAATTTAGAGTAAATCCTATCCTTTACCTACTACCTATAAATAAATAGGTAAATAGAATAATAAAATAAAATTTGTAAATAATAATTATTAAAAGTAAGTTAAAAAGGGTATAGGCTAGTCTAAAAGTAAAGTAGTATAGTATAAACATATATATATATGTACTATATATACGGGTAGAAGAAGGCGTATAAAAGAAAAAATAATAAAAGTGCTACGCTAAGATTAAGAAATTATTAGCTATATTATAGCTAGTAGTAGCACGTACACTTTTAATAAAAAAGTTTTTATAAAAAAATAAAATTTAGTAAAACTACTATATTAGAAGTATACTATAAAATAGGTTATAGTTATTTTATATAATACCTTTTATATAATATTTTATATTATTATAAGTTATTTTACTATTATAGTAGCTTAGTAGTTAATATATACTATAGTATATTATATATATACTAAATTTATAAAAGCCTATCTTTTATATCTTTTATATAAAGATTTATTTTATATATATATATTTATATATTAATCAAACAATTAGTGTGGCTGTAGTGGCTTAGGGCGACTAAAAGGGACTTTAAAAAAGGAGGAGTATGTGTATACCTTTATTTATCTTATATATAAGTTAACGTTAAAATAATTATATATATTTATATATTATTTAAATAAAATAGTGTGGCTGTAGTGGCTTAGGATAACTAAAAGGGGTATTAAAAAAGAAAAAGTATATATATATTTTTATTATAATAATTATAAAAACTATAGCTAATATTTAGTAAAAAATTACTTAGTAGTTAAATATCTAGTAATTAAAACATAAGAAAATTATTTACGAAATTATTATTATAATAAAAATATATTATATTATAAATATTATTTCTATAAAAGTTCTAAAAGTGTTTTAACTACTAAAACTCTAAAAGATAGTATAATAAAATCTAGAAACTAAAAAAAGTAGATATATTAAAGTAATTAATTTAGTTATATAAAACCTTTATAATATTACTAATTAATATTAAAATAATAAGTAAACGAATAATAATAAAGACTAAATATTATAAATAATAACTAATAAAGAAAGTATTATTAGAATCTAAAAAGTTATAAAGGTTATTATATAGGTAAAGGTAATAAGGTTATTTTAAATATTACATCCTAAGCGCTAAGTGTAGAGCGTAAAGAGTAAAAAGTAAAAAATAATAAAAGATATAGTTATATAGAGTTAGTATATATAAAATTATCAAAACTTATAAAAAATAAGAACTAATAGGTAATAAGTAAGTAGCGGATAGAGTAGTATAGTAGATAAGTATACGCTAGTAAATAGGTTAAGATTATTTAGTATTAGATTAGGGTTAGATTAGAACTATATAGACTATATTTGTATACTAATTAAATAAATAGTATAGCTGTAGTAGCTGTGTAGGCGACTAAAAGGGGTTTTAAAAAAGGAGGAGTATATATATACCTTTATACTTAATATGTCGAAAAATCTATATAGACTATTATAAAAGTATATATATACTCCTCCTTTTTTAAAATCCCTTTTTGTCGCCCCGAGTTACTATAGCTACACCTTTTATTTAATTAGTATATAAATGTATATATATAGACTATAAGTTAGGATTAAATTAAAATATAAACTAGAGATTAGAGTTAGGTTAAAACTATGTAGAGCAAGGATTAGAGTTACGTTAAAATAATTAATAGGCTAGGTTAGGATTAGGTTATAGTTATTAAAGCTTTTTTTAAAAAAATTACTAAATTAAATATAGTATAAGACTCTAGTTTAGTTTATATACTTATAGGAATTAAATTATAATAACTATTAATTATTATACTTTATAATCGCGTGTAAACTTTTAATACTTTTATAAAGGAAGAAGTAATTTCTTATTAAAGTTTTTAGTATCTTTTATTATATTTTTAATTATATAATATATATTTTTTATATACTTTTTAATAAGCTTCTAAGCTACTATTTGGTTTAGTAAATTATTAACTTTATTATAAAAAGTTTTATTATTTTTTATTTTATTACTAAATTTTATAATTTCGTATACTCTTTTATATTTTAAAATATTAAATTAATAAAAATAATAATTTACTGTATCATGTAAGTAGAAAGTTAATACCCTTAATTACTAATAATATTTTTAGGAACGTTAAAAATATACTAAATACTAATTTATATAATTAGTATAGTAAGTGCGTCTTTTACAACTTAAGCTAGTTAAAAAAATATTTTTTTATACTCCTACTACTAATTTATTATATTAAATCCCTTAGTTATTATTATATAAGTAGTATTTAAATAGACTTCTTCTTTTTATATATATTTAGTTACTAGCCTCTTTAGTTTCTTTTATAAAAACTATTTAATAAAGCGGTAGACTTTTAAAACTATTTATTATTTTATAGTTATTATATAAAAGAGTTTAATACTAGTATATAATTTATATATCTATTATTATTATTATAGTAATTAAGGTAATTAAAAAATTATATTTAATAGATATATTTATAGTAGAATTTTTATATATTATTATAAACTAGTAGTTAGAGTTCTACTATTATATATATTTATAATAAATATATTTTATATACTATAAGCTTTTATTAATTAACGTACTTCGCGAGCTTTATAAAGCTACGGTATAACGTAATAATAAAAACTTAATAAATATTAAATAGCTTACACAATACTAACAAGGCTATATATAAATAATATAAATTTTAAACCCTTAAAAGTTATACTTCTTTCTTTTAGTAAGGGTTATAGTGCTCTACTAAATATAGTAATACTTATCCTCTAATCTATATTTATATATTAGCGACTACTTGTAATTATTCTAGACGTTATTAGTAATTACTACTTACAATTATATATAAGACGATTAGGTATTACTAGGCGTGCGAACTTTAGAACTAATAAAGACTATAAGCTTTTATATTAGATTTAAAATAGTTATATAGTAAAATAAAAACATTTATTTCATATTTATTTTTAAATAGTATTTACTTAATTTAGTATAATTTTTTTTTTTATACATTATATTATTTTTCGTTACTTAATATTCTTTTTATATTTTAAGCTTTTATTATTTAACGTAACTATTATCTTATTTAAGAAATTAAAGAGATAGTTATATATAAACTAAATATATTAAATGTAAGGTTTCCGGTTCTTACTAATAAATTTAAAATATTTTTAAAATATTTTCGTATTTTAGTGGGTAGTTTAAGGTAGTACTACTTTATAAAAAATAGTTTAAGTTACTTAAGGTTATAAAAGTCTATTTTAGATATATTACTATTAGTCGCCTATATAGTTATATTAAATATAATTGTTTATTTTAGCTCTTAATTAATATATTTTTAAATATTAAGTGCGCGTATATATATAATAAATATTAAATATTAAATAATAAATATTAAATATCACTATATTTTAATATTATAGATAATAGACTGCTATTTCTTAAATAGTAGGTATTATTATAGAATAATAAAACGCTTATAACGTTATAGTAATATATTAATAATAATATATATATTTATATATATATACTAATTAAACAAATAGTGTGGCTGTAATGGCTCGGGGTACCTAAAAGGGGTTTTAAAAAAGGAGAAGTATATACATGCCTTTATACTTATTAATAGTAATATAAATACCCTAAATCTAGTAATTATTTAGTATATAATAACTATATATAATAAAAGTGTATATACATTATAAAGAGAGTTTAGAATATAGGGCTATATTTTTATTTTTTAAATATATTATTTTTATAATATTTTTATAATTTTAATTATAGGTAATACTGCTAGCGTAAAATATTTAATAATGTTTTAAATAATAAGATTAACAATATAACTTAAATAGAGTATAATATTTTTTTATAAGTGCTAAGAAAATTTTTTATAAACTTACTTTTTTTAAATAGCGTAACTATGCGTATTATTATTACTAGTATTATTATAAATAATAACTAAGAGGCGTAATTTAGTATTTATTTTTAATAAGACTTATAGTATATTTATTATTATAAAATTATTAATATACTATTTACGTATTAAAATAATATTAAGGAAGTTTTTTTTAAAATCCCTAGTTACGATTAATATAATATACTATATTAGTAAAAAAACGAAAATAATTAAATATAGACTATATATCTAATATAATTAAAATCTTAATTATTTATATATATTTATATATTAATCGAATAAATAGTGTAGCTGTAGTGGCTCGGGACGACTAAAAGGGGTTTTAAAAAAGGAGGAGTATGTATATACCTTTATATATATATAGGTAATTATTTATATAATTACTAGCTTTTCTAAATTAGTTTTATACTTAATTAAAGTAAATACAAGTATTTTAGCATACAGTAATATTTATAGATTTTTTAGTTTAGTTAATTCTATTATACTACTTATTTTATATAGATAGTACCTTTTTAATTTTTTTTTTTTTTACTTAATATATATAGCTAGAAATTAAATTAAATTAATTTTTTTTAATAATTTTATAGGTAATTACAGGGGGGGGATATTAGGAAAACGGAATCTAAAAAGTTACAATTTTAAAAAATTAATATAAAATTAATTAGTAAGCCTAAAAATACGTATATTATATCGTTTTAAAGAGAAAGTTTAGGAGACTTAGATTAGCGTTTAAATTACTACTTAGTTAGCATATGTAATAAATTAAAATTACCTAAACATATATGTTTTTTTAACCCTTTTTTTAGGTTCCTACAACTTTTTAGTTAGTAAATATAATTAAATAATATTTTAGCTTTACTATTCTAGGACTATCATAGGTTATATAACCTAATATTTATTAAGAATTTATTCTATAATAATAAATTTATATAATTAGTAAAAATTTAGCTCTTGCTTATATAATTACTAATTACGTAATATATTATTAATATTATAGTATATAATAATATCCTTTCACTATTATATATTTATATACTAATTAAATAAAAAGTGTAGCTATAGTGGCTCGGGGCGACCAAAAGGAATTTTAAAAAAAAAGGAGTATATATATACCTTTATCTTAACTTTTATAAACTTACTCTCCTATTCTCTTAAAATGGCACTAAATTTTTTTAAACGTAAATATAAAGTTAACTTACTTTTAAAAGTAAATAATTCTTTTTTTTTAATTACTTCTATTTTATAAAAGTCTCCTACTACTATTTATAACGCTATAAGGTATATTAAATATAAAAAGAAAAAGAAAAAGAATAATAATAATAATAATATAAAATAGTTTATTTAGAGTATATAAAAAAGTTAACTATAATAGATAAAAGAGTTATTAATAGAAACTTAACTAGAAGTCTTAAAATACAATAAAAAACTACTATTAGAAAATAATTTATAGATTATAATAATATAATTATAAAGAGTTTTAAAAGAGGAGGGTTATATACTTAATATAAGTAAAAAGAAACTAATAATAAATAAAGAAAACGCTAAAAAAAGATTAAAATACGCTGAAAATAAATATAAAAAATATAAATTTAAAAAAATATTATATTTTCTAATAAGTTAGTAATATAAAGGAGATAATAAAATAGATAATATTATAAAAAAAAGGGTAATAATATAGTTAGATAAGAACTAGCCATTAGCTAATCGCGAAATAAGTTATTTTTATATTTTAAAATATTAAAATATATAACTTTTTATATATCTTTAAGTTATGGTTTTAGTTTTTTAATATTAATTATATTAATTATTTTATAGGATAAGACCTTAAACTATATATTTGGGATGCAATTTATATAGGAGGTAAAAGTAATTTAGTATTTACTAAAATACCTAATTTTTTCCCTTCTTTTACTAGTAAGGACTATATAAATAAAGTTCTTATACCTAAAGTTAAACTAAAGATAAATAGGGGTAGGTTATATAAAGTTTTTTTTACCCCTTTTTTTTACCCCTTTTATTATTAATATAATAATGTATATATATATATTATATTATTATATTATAATAATAATCTTTACATTAATATTAATTAAGGTTAGTAATTTTAATAAGATAATACTCCTATTTATAAAATAATGGACGTTTTAAACTAGTCTAAATAATAAAATTATACTATTTTCTTATCTAGCCTATATCCCTAAGCTTTTATAGAAAATATATAGAGTTATTAAAATTAGGACTAAATAAAAATAAAAAAGCCAATTTAGGTATAAGATATAGTTTAGAAAGTATAGAAGCCTTTAAAAGAGTTATTATAAAAAAGTAATATAAAATATTTTAAGAAGTTATTAATAATTATATTTTATTACTTCCTAACTATTATAAGGTAGTTATAGGAGCTAAAGGCTACTATACTAAATATTAGTAATTTATTATTTACTAGTTTATTATTAAAAATTTACAAAAGTGACTTTTATATATAATTATATAATTAATATATTAATTTATAAAAATAATGTATAGACTAATATAATAGAGTATATATTATACTATATATAAAAATAAGCCAATTTTACACCTTGAATAAAAAGTTATAATATACTAAAGTAGGGTCCTAAAAATTCTATATATTTACTAAATTGTTCTTACCCCTTAGGGGCTTACTAAGTAGCCCTTATTAGAGTAAATAAAATACGCTAGTTTTTTTCTTTAAAATAGTATTTTTTTTATATTTTTAGGTCTTATAACTAGAAAGTTATATTATTTTAAATAAAATAACTTTTTAGATTATGCTTTTTCTACTATTCCCCCCCTATAATTTAAATAGGTATAACACTTTTATTATTAGTAGTTAAATTTAATTTTTAGTAATTTGTAAAAGTGTTTAACTATAGTTTTAAAAAATACTTAACTAGTTAAATTTATTAAAACTAGGTCTAGAATATAGTACTATTTAGATTTTTTAATATTATAATCTTTTAGCAATAGTAGGGGGTTAGTAAAATACTAAATAATACTTTTATTAAATATTTTAATTTTAGTATACTGCAGATATATATCTTATTAGATTATATTAATATTAATATAAGTACTAGTAGTGGCCCGTATATTATTAATATTATAAGTAATTTTATAAAATATTATTATTAGCTAAAATAAATACTAGCTAGTCTATACCTTATATACCGTGTTACAATAGTTAGTATATATATATTTATATATTAATTAAATAAAAAGTGTAGCTGTGGTGGCTGTGTAGGCGACTAAAAGGGGTTTTAAAAAAGGAGGAGTATGTGCATGCCTTTATATTAGTATATATAAATAGTTAATATCCGCCTTAATATTAGCGTATTACTAATAACTTAAAGCTATAAAATTTTATATTAAAGCTTTTATTATAAGATTTTTTTAAGTTAAAAGTTTTTAAAATTATAAATTATTTTTCTATATTTATATTATATAATTTCTTAGTTATTAATATACTATATTAATTAATATATTACTTTTTATTATTAAAACTAAACTGTTTTTTAAATTAATAGTTTTATTAATATATACTTTTTAAATACTATTCCTTTTCTAAAATTATTATATATTAATACTTTTTAAATCTATTTATTATACTAAAATAAAAAATAATTATAATTTTATATATTATTTCTATACGTTTATCTGTAGAAGCTATATCGACTTAGTATATACTACATCCTTACTTAATATAAAGGTAAGTAAAAATAGAGACGCTATAACCTAAAGCCTATTAAATATAAATTTTTTTTAAATTTTATAGCTAGTAGAGCGATAACTTAATAGATAATTTATTAGATAATAGCTATAATAACGGTAGGTAATAGCAAAGTAATAGCTATAAAATAGAGATAAAATATCTATAAGTTATTATTTTAGATAAAGTAGAACTATAAATCGTATATAGTACGTTTAAAATAGTAAACGTAGTAACTTATTCTTTTTCCTATAAATACTATATATATATAAAGTTTATAAATCTTTATTATATCTATAATACCGGCTTTATTCTAGTATTTAATAATTAAACTAAATAACCTATAGTATATAGTATAGACTTTTACTAATAGTAATAACTAGCTAAGTTATATTAAAAACTATTTTAACTTCTATCTTCGCGTAGTACGGTAGGCTGGCCTATTTAATAAACTAAATTTTTTAGTTAATATCTTTAATTTTAATTTAATTTTAACGCGCCTTTTTTTACTTAAGTAGAATACTATCTTTAATCTTAATAATACCTATAAAGACGATAAAGTTTAATTTTACTTATATAAAGATATAGTAAAATTCGTAAAAGAGTAGTAAAAAAAGAGTTATATTCTCTTATTTAAAGTAAAAAATAGTAACAGCGACGGTAATAGCAATAATAATAATAGTAGTATTTTAATAAAAAAAAAAAAAGAACTTCCTTAAAGCGGTAAAGGGAGTAAGGCTTTAGTAAAAAAAGCTAGTTAAGGTAGTTAGAATTATTTAGATATTAGAATATACATATACGTAGAGGTAAAATAAGTAGTAAATAATAAAAAAAAGAGTATACTACGACGCTATAAAATAATCGTATAGAAATTTACTATAAGGAAGTTAATAGTTATTATAAAAAGATTAAGAAATTTTATAAAAAATAGCTTTAATTACCGTCTATCTAAAAAGGTTATAGGTTATTAGCGCTAGTAGAAAAATTATTATAATTATTATATAAAAAGCTTATTAAAAGTTAGTTAATTACGTAATATAGTAAAAGTATAAATAGCTAGCCTAAGGTCGCGTAACGTTACAGTAATAACTCTAAAAAGTAGTAATTTTATATATTATACTAAGTAATAAATATAGTATATACTTTTTTAAAAAAGAAATAAAAATTAAAAGGTCTATTACTTTTTAATTAATTAATATTATTTAGTAATTATTTAAAACAAATATATACTATACTATAAACTAAATATTAATAATATAAAATAATAGTACTAATAATAATTTATTAGTAAAATTATAATATTATTAAATAATATTACTCTCTATATATTTCTCTAAAGAATATAGTATCTATACTAGACTTTTTTAATATAATATTTTTTTTAGGAGGGAACGCGCTAAGCGCTAAGCGCGCTAATATGCTAGCCCAGTTTAGTATAGCGCTATACCTTTTTTAATTTAGCCTTATCTAACTTATTTAATATATTAAGTATAAAGATATATATATACTTCTTTTTTTTAAAATCTCTTTTAGTTACTCTAAACTACTATAGCTATAATATTTATATAATTAGTATATAAATATATATTACTTCTAAGCAGAAGTATAAATAATTTATTTATTTTTTTATATTTTATTTTTATAACGTTTTATTCTGCCTACTAATATTATAAACTATTAATATTGCTATAGACTTATTGCGTAATTTATAATAATATTTTTTTATTTAATTTTACGCTAAACATCTATATTATTCATTAAACGTTTTATTAAAATAATAACACTACTTAAAGATCTATTAGTAAAATAAGTTATATATATACCTAGCTTATAAAGGTATATATATACTCCTCCTTTTTTAAAATCCCTTTTGGTCGCCCCGAGCTACTATAGCCACACTATTTATTTAATTAGTATATAAATATATATATCTAGCTTATTTAATAGTCTTATAGAATAAAAAAGCTATATCTACTATTATAAGTATTTATACTACCTATATTATCTACTACTTGATTAGTAATACTTACTAGATAAAAATAAAAGCGTATACTTACTTAACTTATGCGCCCTAGTAGACTACTTTAGAGTTTATAATACTTAAACCTTTTTTTTTTTAGATTTTATAAGCGTACTAATAGATTTACTTTATTTTATTAGTTTAGTTTTTAGATCGATTTACTACTCCTAGCTTGTTTAATAATATTAGATTTTTTAGTTTTTCTTTATTAACTATATATTTTTATATAGCTTATATTCTATTAGCCCGGGATCTATATAAAACTATATATATAGTTATAGGGGATAGTAGGATACTAGTAAGGACTTTTAAGTAGCTAAAAATAATATACTTAAAAAGGTTATTTTTTACTAAAAGGTCGTATACGTATAGATTAGTATAAAATTTATTAATAAACTATACGTAGGTAAAAGAATTATATTTTAATTAATTTTAAATTTTTTTTTACTTAGAGTGGTCCTACTATTAGGAGTAGTTAGTATAATAGGTAGTAATTTAGCTAAAATTAGTACAGTAATAAAATATTTTAAAAATAAAAAAGACCTATAAAAATATAATACGGTAAAATACTTTTAAGTAAAAGTTAATAATATAGTATAGAGTATAGAATAAATAATTTAATTTATTTATTAACTAAATATTTGGTTATATAAGCTTTAGGTAATAGTCTAATAACTTTTTATAGTTCTAAAGTTTATACGTCTAGTAATTCTCTAGACTAACTATATTATATATAATTATAAGTAGTAATTACTAATAATTATATAAATAATTATAAGCAGTTACTAATCTATAAGTATATAATCAACATATAAATAAATTAATACTATATTTAGTAAAATACTTTACCCTTGCTAAAAAAAAAAGTATAACTTTTAAAAGTTTAAAATTTATATTACTTATATATAGCCTCGTTCGTATTTTATAAGCTATTTACTATTTATTAAGTTCTTATTATTACGTTATATCGCGGCTTTATAAAGCTCGCGAAGTATATTAATTAATATAAATATATATATATATTTATATATATTAAATAATATTTTTTTAAAATAATATAATATATAATAACTACTTTATTATTATTAACTATAGAGAAAAAACGAGATAAATATTACTAGTTTCTAAAATTAAAGAATTAGGACTACTTATACTAGAAAAAGCACTACAGAGTTATATTATATATATATATATAAAATATAAATCTTTTATTCTAAAAAGCTTTATAAGCTAGTAATATAAATTTTAAAGTATTTTTTTGTAATATACCCCCTAGTAAAGTTAATTAAAGTAGCTTAACTATCTAAATAGTTTAGAATTAATTTTTTTAAGCTTATAGTAGCTATAAAAATAATTTTAAAAAAAACTTTTTTAAGTAAATTATTTTAGCGACCAGCGTTGCTAGGTAATAGAGTATTAAAATAAAAGACTTATTATAATAAATTTACTAGCGTTTAGTAGTAGAAATAGTCTTTATATAATTTTTTTACTAATTTTTAAAATAATTTTTATTTTATTTTTTACTTTTTATTTTTACTTCTGCGCGCTCTTATACCGTTTACTTTTTATTATAAATTTTTTTTTTTAGTTTTCTTTTCTTTTAATAGCTCTTTAAGCTCCCTTAATTATTATAAGTATTATAAATTAATTATTTATATTACTACTACTATAGCTATAATAAGCTATAATACTCTTACTAATCTTTAGTTTTTAAAATATTCCTAGATTTCTAACTATTAATTCCTTCTTTTAAAAACTCTACAGATCTTTATTTAATAGTTTAAAAAAATAATTTTTAATTTTTATTATACTAATGATTTTAACTGGCTAAATTTAATTAAAAGAACTTAGTATTTTAAGTATTTTAAATATATTTAGATTAGTAAAGAGCTAATAGAATTCTATTTTATAGTTTTTAGCTTTTTACTTTACTCTTTTCTTGAATTTATAATTACGCTCTATAAAAGGTAGATAAAAAAAAAGAGGAATAGGTACTATTATTAAGTACGTAAATAATAGATAGCTAAATAAAGTAATAATACTATTTAGCTTTAATTAGAAATTTCTATACTTTAGCTAAAAATTTCTATTTTATTTATTAAAAAATACGTACTTATAATAGGCTTAAAAAAATTTATTTATATTTCTACTTTAAGAGAATTTATAGTTTCTTTAATTTTTAAAAGATATTCTCTTTTTACTATTAGCTAGTAATTTTAATAAGTGTATTAGTTTTATACCTATATTGTGCTATATAATAGCTATGTATTAGCTAGATTTTACGCATTTAAATACCTGCAAAAAGCTTAATACTAAAAAAAAAAATAGGGTTTTAAAATTATTAATTCTATTTAGTTTATTTCTCTTATTTAGCCTTTATAGGCGTAAAGCACTCTTTACGTTTTAATTAATTTAGCTCTTTTAAACCCTATTAGATTAGATTTAAAAAATAGGCTACGCTCCTAAAAAGCTAAGAGTAAATCTAAAAAGTTTAAAGAAAATAAAAATACTAAGTTATATATTTTTTAAACTTTATTACAGCGTAGAGATAAGAATAATATTAATAAAAAATATTTTAAGTTTTATAGTTTATAGTTTTTTAAACCTTTATATATTTTTTTATATTAGAATTAAAAGAGTTTTAAAACTATTAAATAGTATATATATAATTTAATATTACAAACGGATTATAAAATTAAAGTGTATAATATTTTACTTTTATTATCTAAATAGTATATTACTTTGGACTTAACCGTAACGGCCAAGTCTAATAGGTTATAATAGTACTTATTAATAGGTTTTTTATATTAAGAAAAAGACTTTTTTATTTTTTTTAGTACTATTTACCTATTTTCTTTATATTTAAACTATTATACATTATTTTACCTATACTTATAGATATTTTATAATACTCCCCCTCCCCTCTATATATTATTATTATATTTATCTTTATATTTATCTGTTATACTTTCTATCTTATATATAGCTCTTTTTTCTTTTTACCCTTAAGGCCAGTTCTTAGGACTAGTCCTTAAGATATTATTACTAGTACCCTCCCTACTAAGTCTTTTATATTCTATAGCTATTCTACTATTAAATTTATAGTTATATATTATAATACTTTATTCTTAAAATCTATATAAGTAGGGTTATTTTAGTTATCTAGTATAGCTAGAAGCTATTATTTTTATTTTTAAATATAATTTAGATTAATATTAGTAATATACCCAACTATATAAGTTAATAATAATTACTATTACTATAGTCGTAGCTGTAGTTATAGCTATATAGGTATAGTATACGCTTATTTATCTTTTTTATAAAGGCTATTCCCTTTATAAAGGCGTAGTCTAAAATAATTATTACTATTATTTATTTCGTACTATGTTATTACCTATTTAGATTAAGATATACTATAGTATTTTAAAGCATTTTAAAAAATTTTAGTAAAAGGGTATTTAGTATAAAAATATATTTAGTTATATAAAAGGTACTACATCTGTTACTTTTATAAGATTATGTATTTATTATAATATAATAATAAAGGCATACACATACTCCTCCTTTTTTAAAACCCTTTTTAGTCGCCCCGAGCCACCACAGCTACACTATTTGTTCGATTAGTATACAAATATATATATAATATAATATAGTGTATATAATAATATCTATAAAAGAAGGTATAAGTAGCTACCTAATATAGTAGACTATAAGTTATACTTTTTTTATTATTTTATATATATAGTAGTAAGGGTGCCGGCGTATATTAATACTTTATAGTATACTATAAATATATTACCTTTTTTTTATAAATAAACGTCTAGTACTACATTAGAAGAAATTATATATTAACTTATCGCGGGCGATTAAGTAGGTAATACTATTTTAATTTATTATAACTAGTAAATATATTTCTAGTCTATACGTTAATATATAACTGTATACTATATTATTTATTATTATATTTAAAATATTATAGAGCTGTTTTGTAGGAAACCCTATAATAGCTAGTAGTTATTTCTTTTAATAATATAGATACTACGCTAAAAGCGTAGCTTTATTTATAAAAAAATCATATAGATAGTACTCTATTTAGTAAAAGTAATAAAAGCTATTATAATACTATATTTGTATATTAATCGAACAAATAGTGTGGCTGTGGTGGCTCGGGGCGACCAAATGGGGTTTCAAAAAGGAGGAGTATGTGCATGCCTTCATATTATAATACTAATAAACTAAGTTTCTATTACTAAATATATAAGAACGGATATAGTTATAAACTAATATATATACTAATATATTAATTTATAAAATTTAGAAAAATTATAGATTAACTATTATAGTTCTATTTATATTTAAAAGATTATTAAGTAATTTTTATTTTTAAATAAGCTACTCTATAGTAGGAAGTAAAAAGAGCTTACTTATAGAAAAATATAATTTTTTAATCTATTTCTTTTAATCTTTGCTAATATAGATCTTATAAAATATAAAACTTAATAAATTATAAACTACTATTAGACAGATAATTAAACTAAATAAAAATTTAGGTAGTAACTCTATAAATAATATTTTTAATAAGATTACTTTACACCGTACTTAAGCTATTTAAAAGTTTAGTAAACTAATAAAGGTTAATAATCTATTAAACTTCTCTATTAAATTATTATATAACTTTTATTATTTTATTATTTTATTTTCTTTTTTATTATAGAATTTTTCTAAGTAGTACGGTTTTAAATTATATATTATAAATAGCAGCCTATAAACTATTTAATATTTAATTTAAGGCACTTTACTCTCTATTATTATATATACTTTTTTAAATTCTAGTTTAGTAATATTTTCTTTTATATCTTTAAAATTTAGTTACTTTTTAAATTTTTAAAATTACTAAACCATACAAGCTTTTATTAACCTATTAGCTAGTATATTATTTATTTAAAAGTATATAATTTTAAAACTTTCTTTTAAATACTTTTAGCGTAATTATATATTCTATATATTTATATAGCGTAAATAGATAATTATATACTAATATTTACCTATAACTAGCCTAATTATTTATTAATTATTATAAAATATATATTACGTAGCTCTAAGATCTAAAGTAAGTTTTTTAAAGAAATACTTTAGAGCTATTATTTCTTAATTTATATATTTAAGCGCGAGGAGCTATGCTTTAGTAGTTAATATTATAATAATAGCTTATTTTACGGCTTTCCAAATATCTACTCTACTAAATAATATAATAGTATAATTATATAAAAATTATTTATTTTTTAGATTATCTATAAAAAAAGCGTCTAAATAAATTATAAGTTTTAGGCTTTTATATACGCTATATTAGATTGCCTAAAAGTAAAATTTATAAAAAAATATAATTATATATTCTACTATAGTAAAATACTCTTTACTTAAATTAGTTAATAAATAAAAAAGCTTTCAAATAGTACATACCATATCTAACTATATTATAATAGTAGTATAAAATATAAATTTAATACACTCTTAGTATACTTTAATTTTAGCTTTTATTACTTTTTTTTTTAACTAGCTCTTCTAATAATAAAAGTATTAGTAAAAAAAGCACTAAATTAATTACTATAAATTTTTTTTTTTATTTTTTTTAATATATAAATTCTAGATTAGCGTAATTATTTATTTTTCTTAATTCCTAAGTACCTATATTTTAAAATACTATTTTATAGTTCTGCGCTTTTTTATTTTTTATATTTTTTAAAGGTTATCGCGTAGATTAAAAGCTTCTTATTAATAAATTTTATAGTATAGAAGTAAAATATTATTTATATAAAAAAGTATCTTATTCGACACATTAAGTATAAAGGTATACATATACTCCTCCTTTTTTAAATCTCCTTTTAGTCGCCCCGAGCCACTATAGTCACACTTTTTATTTAATTAATATATAAATATAAATATATAATATAAAAGAGTAAAAAGATCTTATAATTCGCGTTAAAAAATAAATAAAACTCTTTTTTTAAGTAAATAAGACTAATATTAGCTAAAGTACGAAAAACTTTTTTATATTATAGTATATGTAAGTTACGTAGGCTATAAAAGGCTTAATTAAGTTTTATATAGCTACCTTCTTATTTATAGCTATTAAGTAGTTTATACTACACTAGATTTAAGGGATTAATTAGTATATTAAAGAATATACTAATTATATTAAACTATAAAATCTCTAAATTAAATTCCGCTATAATTATTATAACTATATAAAAGGAGTACGCTGTAAGCGTTATAGTATATCTTAATAAAGGTATATTGTTTAACTAAAAATTACTTTTAATAATAAGGCATGTTTTATACTTTATAAAGTAATTATCTTAATTAAACTTATAGGTAAATACCTACGTAAGTAAAAGTAGACGTTTAGTACTATTAAAATATATAACTACTTATAAAGTTTATTTTTTAAATAGTATAATTTATTTTTAATATATAGTCTTGTAAAAGAGTAGACTAAATAAATATAAAAAAAATAATTATTTATATAATTATATATTAATTAAATAAAAAGTGTAGCTATAGTAGCTCAGGGTAACTAAAAAAGGGGTTAAAAAAAGGAGGAGTATGTGTAAACCTTTATACTTTTTATATTACTAATTCTTTTAAAAGCTTATCGCAGTATATATAAACTTTATTTTAAAATATTTTTTTAAGACCCTATTCTATATAGCAGCTTAAATTATAATATTAATAATTATAAACTCTTTATACTCTTTCTATATAAGATTTATACTAAAAATAAATATATTTATAAAATTATACTAATAGAAGCTATTTATACTATTAAAATAAAGGCATACACATACTCCTCCTTTTTTAAAACCACTTTTAGTCGCCTATATAGCCACTACAGCCACACTATTTGTTCGATTAATATACAAATATATACTATTAAATAAAATATTTATAAGTTTTATATTATATAATAGCTTATTCTCTTGGTTAGGGCTTAATAATATATAAATACTAATAAAGGTATACACATACTCCTCCTTTTTTAAAACCCCTTTTAGTCGCCCCGAGCGACTACAGCCACACCCTTTTATTTAATTAATATATAAATATATATATGTAAATACTAAGTAGGTTTTTATTTCTACTCTCTAATTTATTAGGATCTTTAGAATTTAATTTATATTACTTTTAGCTTTATTAAATAATTAGGGTATAGTCTTTTATAGGTCCCCGCGTTTTATAAGTAGAGATTTTAATTATTTTATTTAATAAAAGGAGCTTTATATTACAAATTTAAGTAATAATATTAAATAAGCTTTTATTTACTATCTAAGAATTCTGCGGGCTTTTTATTTTAGACTATTTTACTCTTTTACTAAACTATACTTTATAAGAAATACTAAAGTCTATATCTTTTTTAAAATTTATACCCTTAAGTTTTTTAGGCTTTAGAATAGGCTAAAGAGAAATTAAACTAATATTTATATTATATAATATATAGATTTATAGCTATTAGCTAGTTATATTAATAATCTATATATATACCGCTTATATTAAGCTTTACTTAATTAATTAGCTAAAAGAATAAAATAAAATTTACGCTAAAGTATCCCTAAACTATTACTTATATTATATAATATTTTTACTAATATTTAACTTACTAAAATTATAGGCTTATATATTAAAAATTTTATTAAATACTTTACCTATATCTATAATATTAATAATATATAAAATATTTATAAACTTTATAGTCTCTTCCGATAAGATAGGCTAATCTTTTTTTTCTTTTATAAAAAAGAGTTTTATTAAACGTAATATTACGTATTATAATAATTTAGTTAAGTAATACGCTAATTATACTAAAAATTATTTTTACTATATTCTACCGATCTAGAAATATATATTAAGAATGTTTTTTAATACCGCTAAGTATTCTATATATAAGGTAATTATTTAGTTTTATAAAAATACTATTCATCGATTTCGTATAATATTAAATAATTAATATAAAGTAGATAAAAGTGTAACGCTATTAATAGTAGAAGTAATAAAATTTAAAAATTTAAAATTAATAGCGCTAGCTAATATAAAAGCGACAGTATTAATAAAAATAAATAAAAAAATTAAAGTAGGCGTAGTACTGTACTAGTTATAAATAATAAAAAATTAGTATATTAATATAGCGTTTATAATAGAAATATATAGTTTAGAGTATAAAATATAACTACGTAAAATACTACTAGGCGTGCTAATAGTAAAGGTAAAAATATTTTAAATTTAAAACTTAGAGTCTATAGGGCAATAGGTAATAAGTAAAAGAAATAGAGATACTAAGTAGTTAATATTTAAAAGTGTTAGGTAGAGTATATATATAATATATATTTTTTCTTTCGTATATAGACTAAATTAGTATATAAAGTATATTTAGTATCGCGTTATATTATTATAGATAAAAAAGGAGATATAATTATAAATAAATATTTATTATTATTAAACGCTATACTACCGATATATATATAAGTAAAGTAAAAAGTAATAAAAATAAAGATAACTACTATTTTATATAAAAGTAAAGTTAAAAAAGTAATCGATAGGTAATAATAGCAGTTATTAGCTAAATATAGTAAAATTTATATTATATAATATATTTATATTTATATATTTATATATTAATTAAATAATAAGTATAGCTAAGGTGGCTCAGGGTGACTAAAAGGATTTTTAAAAAAGGAGAAGTATATATATACCTTATACTTAATGTATTAAAAAAGTTAAATAAGGCTAGATTAAAAAAAATATAGCGCTACGCTAGACTGCGCTAGCGCGCTTAGTATACCCCTCTAAAAAACTATTAAATTAAAAAAGTTTAGTATAAATACTATATTATTTAAAAAAGAGATATATAGGTAGTATTCTGTATATCTCTCTTCTATTTTATAGTTAATAGTATAACTAAATATTTATTAAAGGAAAATACTTATAAAAATTTTTTTTTTAAAAGTCCTAATACTACTTCTTCTACTTCTCCTCTTGTTAATACTAACAATAATAAAATACGCTTAGTAATTAATTTAAAAGTATCTAAAATAGTACTTAGTATAATTAGCCGAGCTCTTTTTATAGTATTATTCTACTTAATAATAGGTAATAAAGATACGACCCTAGGGGATACTTATAAGTATAGGTACCTTATTTGCTTAGAGGTTACTAATAGAAAAAAAGTAAATTCTAAAATTATAATTATATTTAATTATAAACACAGCCCTACGAATAAAATAGTAGTTTTATTTATTAAAAAAATAGTTAAAGTATTAAATGTTAGGTTAATAGTATTAGTAGTTATAAAGAAGTTATTAATAAAAGTATATAAAAATATAGTAAAAATAAAAAAAATAAAAAAATATAATATATAATTTATAGTGGATGTAATAGGTAAGGTAAGTATTTTATAAATATAGTAGGTACTTCTTAGCGTAAGGGATACAAAGGCGAGAGTAAAGATAGTAATAAAAGTAAAGATATAGTTAGTATAAGCGCGGAGCCTATAAAGTAATAAATAAAAAATAATAAAACCTTTATAGAAATACTAAGTAGTTAATATATTTATATATTAATTAAATAAATAGTGTGGCTGTGGTAGCTCAGAGCGACTAAAAGGGGTTTTAAAAAAAAAAGTATATATATACTTTTATACTTAATATATTAAAAAAGACTAAGTAGTTAATATTTAAAAATTTTAGGGGGGGCCTATATATAATATATATTTTTTATATGTTTTTTCTTCGGTGCGTAGACTGGGTAAATAGGCTAGTAAGTAGGCGTACTTACTGTCGCGTTCTTATTATAGGTAAGAAAGAAAATATAATTATAAATAAAAAAATTGTTAACTATTATTAAACGCTATACTACCTATATATGTGTAGGCAGAGTAAAAAGTAATAGAAATAAATATAACCTCTATTTTATATAAAAATAAAGTTAAAAAAGTAACTAATAGATTATAATAGCAGTTATTAGCTTTTATATTATATAAATATTATTTTTTCTAGTATATTTATATATTAATTAAATAAAAAGTATAACTATAGTAGCTTAGAATAACTAAAAAAAATAAAAATAAAAGTATATATATTTTTATTTTATTTTAGTATTATATTTTTATATTTAGTTTATAAGTTTAAATCCTATACTAACTAAAATAAAAACCTATTTTAAAATTTTTATATACGCTTATTTTTTTAGCTGTATTTAGGGGAATAATATTTTTTAGCCTATATCTTTTTTAGACTAGTGTCTTAACGCTATACTTTACCTTTCTTTATATAATATTTTTATATTAGACTTAGTAGAGTACTTTTTAAAAACTAGTTATTAATTTATATAGTATATTTAGTATTTTTCTTCCTAATTAAGTAGTTACTAATAGTAACTTTATAATATAAAAATATAAAAAAAGATACTATAAATACTATTTTATATTTAATAGTACGGTTTATCTACACCTTAAATATAAAAATATATAAACTACTCTACTATTTCCCCTATATTATATAGTTCTTATATAACGCGTACTATAACTATAGTCTTAGCCGTTTACGCTAACTTCTTACTTTAGTTAAAATAATTAAAGTGTACTAAGGCGTAATAGACGCTTTTAAAAGGAGTTATACCTTTTAAGTCTCGTAGTAAAGAATAGAGAGGATAGTACGGTATATAAGTCGATAATATAAAAAGCTTATACTAATTAAGTTATATACTAAGGTATTTTTATCCGATAGTACTATACTATAATTCTTTAAAATACTAATTAAAAAAATTTAAATATATAAGAAAATAGCTCTAAATCTCTTTTTTTAGCTTCTAAATTTTTATAAATTATTATTAAAAATTATAGTTGAAGTGCAGCACTGTTAGATCGAAAATACCTTGGCATATAACTTAGTGCGAGCTCCTCGTATCAACCGGGCGCCCTCCTGTTGTACCTCGGCTGGATGAGCAGCTCGGCCCGAGATCTGCGCAATAGCAACAAAATACCTGCCCATGCCGGTCCCGAGCGAGACCTATCGGTCTTGCGGTTGATAACAATTAATGTAGTATTGTCAGTCTGTCAAGTGAATCCACGGTGGATTTTAACGCACATGCTCTTCGTAGGAGAACACAGAGTAACAATAGGTTGGCATCAACAGCACCGAGACATCACAAAACGAACAGCACTCGAAGTTTGAATAATCGCCCCGTTGGTATTGCAACAATCGTAGACATACAAATGTACGAGATCAGCGTAGATGAGACATGTAGCCTTGAACAAGAACAGCGTTTGAGCAACCTTCCTGTGACGTCATAGACGCGTTTGCACACCAACACACCCGTTCGCCTTCTGCCTCGGCCTAGTATAAGACTGGAGGCATGCAGTCCGGTACAACATATCCCCACCGTGAACGCCGCTAGGAAGCAATAATCGTTATCAGCAGCTACGGGCTGCGAGATACGTGAAGGCATGGGAGAGCAGAAGACAGTAACAGAAAAAAAAAGCCCGGGGCGGATTACCTACCGACTCAAGAGCAGTCGCTCAGCATGTTGCTATAAGCCATTTGGATCGTTGGCTCCTGCTGCTTCTAAGCATAGGCATTGGGATATGGAGACTGGAAATGCTGACCTGAAGCCGGCAAGTCTCCAGTCTTTTGACGCTTGTCCGCATAGTCTCCCGAGAAGGGCGAGCCATCGTTGGGATGTTTTCCGTTGCTCAGAGACGTAGCGCCGTGCTGCGCGGCGGCTGCTGCTTGAGCGGCCATCTGGAGCTCGCCAATCTGCCTATCTGAGAGGCCACCGTTGTTGTTGTTGGCGTTGTGCTGGGGCTGCGCTTGCTGATCGGGCTGTGGTTGCGCCAAGGCCTGGTGCATGTTCGGGTTGGGAGCTTCGCCGTGGCGCGAGAGGTCCACACCGGCCGGAGCTGGTGGCACCTCGCCTTGGGTCTCGAGAAGTCTTGACTGGAGGTTGATGATGTAGTCGCGGAGCTGGTAGTTCTCTGTCTGCAGCGCTTTGTACAGCTCGCATAGCTGCTCGAACTCCTTGACCTGGTCTTTCAGCTGCTTGATGTACTCTTCCTTGCGCTGGCGGAAAGCACGCTGGCAGGGTCAGCAGGGCCCGACGCGGACAGGGGAAGGTGGCAGACCTGGGCGGCGCGGTTTTGGGCGGCGCGCTTCGACGTGCTCAGTTCGCGACGGCCCTTGGTGTTGCCCTGGCCCTGCTCGCCCAGGTGGGCCGTCTCGCCCTGGCTCATCTGGTACTGTTGGCCGGCAATGGCGGGGTCAATGGCGTGCTGCTGGGGGCTGCGTTGAGGATGCTGCTGCATGGGCTGGGGCGCGGTGGGCTGGCCGGCGCCGGCAGCGAGCAGGTGCTCTCTTAAGCCTGCGTCGCGAGGGCGTTAGTAATCCGGCATGGCAGGCGTGTAGCTTGGATGGAGGCGTCGACTAACTCATCTCGATGGTGGGTGCCTTCTGGTCCTGCGACGGTCAGCAGAGGATCGCAGGAGCAAGTCAGCACGAGGGCGAGGGCATGCTTACGTGAGTGGCCGGCGGTTGCTGCATGTTATATGTGCGGATGCTTGGATACAGGCTGGTCGGCATCAACGGAGACGTGCAACGAGAGCGGGCGTGGTGCGGCGGCCTAAGGGGTGGTCACGGTTCGGGGGTGGGTGGTGGAGGAAGCCGCGACCTGGACGCGACGGCAGCGGAGGCAGGCACGCTGGCGGCGACGGTTAGCTTTTGCCCTGCACTGTGAGCGCGGACAGGCGCGGGCAGTGCGCTGGGGCAGCGGTGCCCCGCGACTGCAGCGGACCGGGTGCCCATGAATGCAGATGTGCACCGTGGGCGGCCTGCTGGAGCGGAGTACTCACGACTGGCTTAGTTAATTGATGACTGATGGGCGACTTGGGTGGGCAGCGGCTGTCTTAATAAGTCCAGCGGGTGCGCCTCGGCATCTCGGAGTCGAACCAGCGGACGAGCCACCCACGCCGCAACGTACCAGCGTGATGGGCGCTTCATTACGCACGCACGCGCTGAATGGCCGGCGCTGGTAGTGACTGCTCCATCTGCTCCATTTGGAAGCAGGCCACCAGAAGACGGTAATCAGAACCATCACGTACAACACGACCCCATGCTGATGCTGACCAATGCACTTTCTTTCACCATCGCCGTCCTTGGCGCCCCGGCCATGGTTCGTATCCGGCACCCAGCGCTGCAATTCATCCCGCACGGGCACGGCCTTTACTACGGCTCTTCGCAACGAGGTACCTTTGCGTACTGCTACGGCGAATGTCGATCGGACGGAGCGCTGCATCACGGCAGCAGCCCGTTCCTGGATCGGAGTAGATCCACTACCGCTTGGGTACTAGCCGCATTGTGTGCGAGACTCTCCGGGCAACGTGGGCCATTTGATCCTGCGTGCCTTCGGGTCGTGTTCTGGAATGACACATGTCGCATATCAATATACAGAGAATGCACGCGGGTCATCTTTTCGCAGAAACTTGGTTGTGCCTCAATCGCACATGGCTTCGCGGGAGGGTCCGGCGAATCACTAGCGCCATCGATGATCTGCAGAACGGACTTGCAATGGCCTTGCAGCTCTTTACACATTCGCCGCAACCACTATACATCGTCTCGCCTGCCCCAAGACAGTCGTTGCCTTCCCCAGGGCCGCTGATATAACAGAATCTATCAATTGGCCCCCGCATACGCGCTGCGCCGTACATTCAGTCGCGACCGGGGACTGCAACCACAGCCCATTGCTTTCTTATTGATCAAGCCGAAAAGACTCTCCGAATACAAGCGGTTGTTAATGGCGAACGTTTACGCACGCCTATCTCTGTACGTCTTGCCAAACGCGAGTGGAGGGCGGATCTGCAAGCCCCGTCATGCGTCTCCACGATTATCTCAGAACCTACGTCCTTCTAACACCTTGCCTCAGGACGTATGGATGTCGCTTATGCGCCGGGCCGTGTGCAATTTCGAGGCGCCCAATCCGGTCTCGCTCTGAATCTATCACCGCTTCCAATATTTCCTACTATCCAGGCGTATTTCGACGCGCTTCAACTTCACCTCCAGCGAAGTTTTCAGATCCAAGCGATAGATTCGCCGAAGCTATCTTCTCGGCAGGCCAACCTCCCGATCTGCCTCAGCGCCTATCGCAACTCTCGGCATGGACTCTTTTGCCATCAAGGAAGGGTATTTCGCGCCAATTCACGTTTTCCGGATTTAATCCGGCCTTCCGGTTTATGTCCATGGTTGCGGAGCAATGTAAGGCGAAACGGCACCATCCGTATTGGTATAACCTCTATAATCAAGTCACCGTTGAATGGACCACCCACAGGCCCGAAGGACTTAGCATGAAGGACGTCGAAATGGCAGAATTCTGCGACCGGTCAGCCGACGAGATTGGTCTCAAAAAGGAGGAGCGAGATTCTTTAACTGCAAATTCATGATTAGTAGCTAATAAAATGTTATAGAAAAGCTACTATAAGCGGTAATTAACCTCGACTAATCAGACTAAAAATATATACTAGAATTAATAGTATATATAAAAATTAAAAAGATTAATATAATATATATATATATATATATATTTTAAAAAATAAGCTATTTTATATAAAGGCTACCTAACTACTTAAGAAAAGTGCTTTATTTTCTAAATAAACTAATAACTAGCTCTTTAATTTCTAAATTAATATATTACTAAATAAAGTTATATTAAATAACTAGTTTATTACCTAATTAGGCGTAGTTCGCTACGCTAGGCCTATTTAAAAATAGATTTTTATTTTATTTAATCTTGGATAGTAAGATATATTTATAAATATAATATATTTTATATTAAAGATTTTAGTTTTTTATATTTTTATATTAATTTCTTAGCGATACCCTATACTTCTAAAAACTTTACTTTTTACTAGTAAAATAGGCGTATTTAAAAAATACTTATAATAAAAAAAAAAATTAAACCTTTAATATATAAGTAATATTAAAAATCTATTAAATCTATATATTTTTAGATAGTTATCTGCTATACCACCCTACTATATATATATATATATATATATATTAATTAAATAAAATAGTATAGCTATAGTAACTGTATAGGTAATAATAAAAATATATATATACTTCTTCTAATTTTTAATTAAGTCTTACCTAACTTTTTCGACACATTAAGTATAAAGATATATATATACTCCTCCTTTTTTAAAATCCCTTTTAGTCGCCCCGAGCTACTATCGTAACACTTTTTATTTAATTAGTATATAAATATATATACTTCTTCTTTATTATATATTTATATATTAATTAAATAATAAGTGTCGCTATAGTAGCTTAGGGTAACTAAAAGGGGTTTTTAAAAGGAGAAGTATATATATATTTTTATACTTAATATATTAAAAAACTTAAGTAAGGCTAGATTTAAAAAGATATAGCTCTTTTTTTATTAAAATTTTTTTACCTATCTCTATAGCTACTATAGCTAAACTTTTTTACTTAATTAGTTTATAAATATAAAAGAATTAATTTAAAAAAAATAGTAGTAGTAAAGTGCTTAAGGTACTAAGTTATATATAAAATTTTTAATTAAGTAAAATTTATTAAAAAAATTTACACTAAATTAAGTAAAGTATATAGATTTAATAATAATAAATTAAGATTTATAAATTATATATATTTATACATTTTTTCGACATAGTAAGTATAAAGGTATATATATACTCCTTCTTTTTTAAAACCCCTTTTAGTCGCCCCGAGCTACCACAGCCACACTCTTTATTTAATTAATATATAAATATATAAATACATAAATATATATTATATATTAATTAAATAAAGAGTATAGCTATAGTGGCTAAAGTAATTAAAACTAATTTTTAGAAAAAAGAAGTATATATATATATTTATTATATAATTATATATATATATATATTTTATTAGGATAACTATACTCTACTTATACGGAGTAATAGTCGTCTGTAATATTATAAGAAATAGGAAATAGTATAAAATAATAAATAATAATAATTATATCTTAATTATTAATTAATATTCTCTTCTCTCTACTATTTATATAATAGCTAGATAGGGGTTCTGTACGCTAGTGTAGATTATATAATTATATAACTATAGTTATATAATCTATACGCTCTATATTACTAGCGAATTTATTTAGGTTAACTACTCTATATATACTAATAACTCTTCTTTTTACAGTAATACTATATAAATACTCTATTCTTTTATATCTTTATTTTCTTTTCTATATAAGTATCCCTTTATTTTAATATATTTTTATATAACTAAATTATAGTCTGTTATTCGCGCGTTATATAATAATAAGAAGTAAAATAGTATAGTATACTACTACTTATTAATTAAAATTATAGTAAACTAAAGTAAAGAGTTAATAACTTTATATATTACGTAAAAGTAAGGAGTAAGATTATAGTAAATAAAAGTAAGAAGTTATTATATAATTATTAAAGAGGGCTAGTCTAAAGCTATATAGGATATTAATATATAAAAGGGGACTTTTTTCTCTCTATAATATTTTTTTTTTAGTTTTTATCTATTATTATCTCTGTATATAGTTTTAAATATTATTCTTTTTTTTTAACTTCCTAGCTATTTTCTTTTATATAAAGTTAACCTCTAATAGAACTTCTAAAATAGCTTTTATCTTATATAGATAGTAGTAGTTATAACTATAGTAAGTTATAGTAATATCTAGTTTTATTTTTATATAGGCTCCTATATTTAGTAGTTAAATCTAGATTACTATTCCTACTAAAACGGCTGTTAATAGGGTATTTTTATTAACTTTTTATTTTAATATACATATATATCTCTATATAATTCTTTTTATATAGTAATATTTTATAAAATAATAAATATATAGTATACTAGTTACCCTTATATAATATAGATATTATTCTATTTAATAATACTAACTTAACTTTCTTCGCCGCGAAGATTATCTACTATAAAAGCTATTTTTATATACTTTTAGTATAGTTACGCGAAGTTCTAAAGCCGTAGTTATATATATAAAAGTATAATAATAATACTAGACTTTTACTCTTTATAGAGTATTATACTTTAGTAGTATTTTAAAATAATACGTATAAGTTTTATATATAGTAGTTATATAGAGCCCGGTATAAGTATTATACTTAAATTTTTTTTATCTTTTTTTTTTATTTTTCCTTTATTAATATAAAGGAGGATTAGGGATATATAGAGAAAATAAAAAAAATTTTTTATTTTTTTTTATTTTTTTTAGGTATAATATTTTAAAAGTTTTCCTTTTAATATTTGTACGATAAAGTAAAAGAATATAATATATAAAAGAAAAAAAAATATACTAAAAAGTAATTTATATAATAGGGGATATCTAATTTAAAATATAAAATATATATAAAATATCTTATTAGGTTTTTTATATAGGCTCTAGCCTATATTTCTTTACTCTATATAGAGTTTTATAATAACGCAGCTAATATATATATTAAATTATTTAGTAAATAAGTTATTTAAGATATTTAGATTCTCTATTTAGTATTATAACTTAGTCTAGTTTTTAAGCACTTATATAAAGATATTATATTTTTAAGTATATTCCTCTTATAATAAATCTAGATCCGTCTCTATTATACGCTCTTTACTTTTTTTTTATAAAAAAAGCTTCTTTTAGTGCTATTATATTATCTAGTTTATATAATATACGATTAATTATATAATTTTAGCTTATTGTACTAGCGCGTTTATATAAAACAGTTTAGCTTTAAAAAGAGTTATCCTTATTTTTTATACGGATAAGAGTTTAATAAAATATATAATTTAAGTCTATAGGTACGGGGAAGAGTCGTATAATATATAAGGGTATTTCTACGTAGTATAGGTTTAATAATACTTTAACTTCTCTATACGCCCTTACGAATTTATAGTAGATAAAAAAATCTAATTAACTACTAATAATAGAGTAGTTAAACGATTTAATTAATCTACTCGTGTAGTAGATAAAGAAATCTAATTAACTATTAGTAATAGAGTAGTTAAATAAATTTATTAACTAACTACTAATTAGTATTAGGATAACTATACTTTACTTATATAGAGTAATAGTCGTCTGTAATATTATAAAAAATAGAAAATAGTATAAAATAATAAATAACGATAGTTATATCTTAATTATTAATTAATATTCTCTCCTCTTTACTATCTATATAATAGCTAAATAGGGGTTCTGTACGCTAGTGCAAATTATATAATTATATAATTATAGCTATATAATCTATACGCTCTGTATTACTAGCGAATTTATCTAGATTAACTACTCTATATACATTTTTATATATTTATATATTAATTAAATAAAAGAGTGTGGCTGTAATAGCTGTGTAGGGAACTAAAAGAGGTTTTAATAAAGGAGAAGTATATATATACCTTTATACTTAATGTGTCGAAAATATATATATATATTAACTAAATAAATAGTTTAGCTATAGTAACTCAGGGTAACTAAAAAGGTTTTTAAAAAAGGAGGACTATATATATACCTTTATTATTATTTTATAAATGATAATAATTTTTATTTATAATTTATATATATATATTTATATATTAATCGAACAAATAGTGTAGCTATAGTAAATTAGGGCAACTATAAAGGATTTTAAAAAAGAAGGAGTATAAATATACCTTAATACTTAAATATTAATTATTTTTATTTTATTTAAAAATAAAGGTATACATTTAGTATAGTACTCTTATTTATCTAATAAATAATTATAATAATACTCTGTTATAGGTTTTATAATAATTTATATTTAATAAAAAATATAATACATAGCTTTATATTAATAAGTTATAGTAAGAATAGTTTTTTTTTTTAAAAAAATTTTTATAATTAAGACTATCTAATTATTAATAAAAATTAATTTATATTTTAAGCAATTTAGTAACGAGTTTTTAAATAAACTCACTATTATATATAAACTAGTTAAATAATCTATACTAAAATTTAACTAATTATTAAATTACCGATAACTATTATTATAATTTATTATTTACTTTTTTAATATTATTTTTATATAATAAAATAAAAATTATATTTATTTCTATTACTTTCTACTCCGCCTATATATACACAGGTAGTGTAGCATTTAATAATAATTAATATTTATTTATAATTATATCTTCTTTTTATCTATAATAATATAACGCGATACTAAGTACGTCTACCTGCTTACCTAGTCTATATACTAAAAAAAACACCTAATACATATTATTTATACTTATAGGCCCTCCTAAAACTTTTAAATATTAATTAGTATTTTTTAAAACGTTTATACATATACTGCTAGCACGCCTAATAGTATTTTATATAGCTATATCTTATACCCTAGACTACGTATCTTTATAATAAAATTAATATATTTTTTAACACATTAAGTATAAACGTATATATATACTTCTCTTTTTTTAAAACCCCTTTTAGTTGCCTTAAGTTACTACAGCCACACTATTTGTTTAATTAGTATATAAATATATATATATAAAATTAATATTAATATACTATATATTTATATATAAAGGTATACACATACTCCTCCTTTTTCGAAACCCCTTTTAGTCGCCTATACAGCCACCACAGCCACACCCTTTTATTTAATTAATATACAAATATATATTTATATATTTATATATTAATTAAATAAATAGTGTAGCTATAGTGGCTTAGGGCGACTAAAAGGGGTTTTAAAAAAGGAGGAGTATATGTATACCTTTATTTTAATATACTAATTCTTTATTTTTTTTAACTAGTATAGCACTATATCTACTATCTCTATTCTTATTACTATTACCTTTATATAGGCTAGTATAACTAACCGTAGCTCTTTAAATTCTATTACCTCTACTATTAATAGTATTATAATTCTATTTATTTTATTACTGTCTATTTTATTACTATACGACTTATTATCTAGAATTTCTTAGTATTAATAAATACTTAATTTAAAAAACTTAGTAATTATATTATCTATAATAGTATACTTAGCAGTATTAAAAAAACTTTTTATTATTAAATTTTATTACCCTATAAGTAGGGCACGATAGAAATAGCTTATATATTTAATATAATAGGCGTATTATAATTAATTTAAATAAGTATAGTATCTACTAAAATAAAACTAAAATTAAAAGTAGAAGAAGAATCTTAAAAAAATAATATTTTAAAAAATAATATCTTAGTAAGTATTTTTTATTTATTTAATAAACGTTTAGCTGCACTGTTAACTATAAAATAAAAGAGAGAGATATAAGTAGTAATTACTATTACTGTCTATATATCTTTCTAAAAAATATAGTATTAGTACTAGACTTTTTATACTAAACTTTTTTAATTTAATATTTTTTTAAGGGGGTGCGCTAAATACTAAGCGCACTAGTATACTAGCGCGGTTTAGCGTAGCGCTATACCTTATTTAATCTAGTCTTATTTAACTTTTTTAATATATTAAGTATAAAAGTATATATATACTTATTCTTTTTTAAAACTCCTTTTAATTGTTCTAAGTCACTACAGCTACACTATTTATTTAATTAATATATAAATATATATATTATATTAGATTCTTAGAGAACTTTTTCGACATATTAAGTATTAAGATATATATATACTTCTCCTATTTTAAACCTGCTTTTAGTCGCCCTAAGCTATTATAGCCACACTATTTATTTAATTAATATATATATATATATATATTATATTAGAACTACCTTATTTAATTTAAAAATAGTTTAGTTATTAATTAAATTAAATTAATACACTAATCTAATGAAAGAGTTTAAGGATTTTTTTTAATAATTAAGTAGTGTAATTAAATAATATAACTAAATTTAATAATATTAAGTTTATAATATAATAACTAGATTAATAAATAGTAAAATAAATTTATAAAAATTAAATTTTTAATTTATTATATTACTATATTTATATAATAATTAAATAAAAAGTGTGGCTATAGTGGCTCGGGATAACTAAAAGTGATTTTAAAAACAAGGAGTATATATATATCTTTATATAATATTACTATTATAGATAGCTAAATATATTATTTATTAAATAATATACTCTTTCTTTACAAAAATAGTTATAATAAATTAAAATAGTATTACCTATATTATAAGTTAATAAATAATTTTTTAAAAATTATTATCGGGTACACGTTTATAAATAAATTTATAAAACTTAGTTTTAGTTTTATTTTTAAGAGTAATTATAATACGTAAAGTTACTATTAGTATATCTCTTTTTTAATATATTAAGTATAAAGGTATATATATACTTTTTCTTTTTTAAAACCTCTTTTAGTTATTTTTAGCTACTATATAATAATAATTGTCAAAAGTAAGTTAAAAAGGATATAGGCTAGCCTAAAAGTAAAGTAATATTATAAGAATATATATACTTTTACTATATACACGGGTATAAAAAGGCGTATAAAAAAGGAGATAATAAAAGTATAAGCTATTAGCTATACTATAACTAGTAGTAGCACGTGCGCTTTTACTAAAAAAAGTTCTAATAGAGGAGAAGATAAAGTTTAGTAAGAATACTATATTAGGAGTACGCTATAAGATAGGTTATAGTTATCTTATATAATACCTCTTTTATAATAGTTTTTATTATTATAAGTTACTTTATTATTATAGTAGCTAAAAATTAATAGCTAATATATACTATAGTACGTTGTATATAATAAACTAAGTTTATTAAAACTTATATAGTTTTAGGTAATCTATATAGGGATTTATTTTATATATAAGTTAATATTACGACCGTAGAAAAAGAAATTATAACTAATATTTAGTAGAAGATTGCTTAGTAGTTAAGTATTTAGTAACTAAGTAAGTATAATCTAGTTATTTACAGAGTTAAATATACTATTAAAAATAAGTATATTAGGAATATTATTTATATAAAAGTTAAAAAAGTAATTAAGATACTATTACTTTAAAGAATAGCAGAACTAGACCTAGAGGCTAAAAAAAGTAGATATATTTTAGTAATAGATTTAGTTAAGTAGAGCTTTCGCGATACTGCTAATTAATATTAAAATAATAAATAAATAAAGAATAATAAAGACTAAAAACTATAAATAATAACTAATAAAAAAAATATTACTAATATCCGGGAGGTCGTATAGGCTGTAAAAATATAGGTATAAAATTATTTTAAGCGCTTATTTTAAGCGTTAAGCACGGAGCGCTTAGAGTAAAAAGTAAAAAGTAAAAAATAATTAAGGGGGCGGCTGTATAGAGTTAGTATATTTAGGGATATAAAAGCTTATAAGATATAAAAAGTAATAAGTATAAGTAATAGCGCTTAGGGTATTGCGTTAATTAGTAGGCGTAGTTAGTTATATTTTTATAATTTTAAAAATAACTATTAAATAGCTGCCGGAGCTAAACTTCTAATAGTTATATAATTAATTTATTAATAGAAGGGACAGTTTAATAAAAAGAATAATAATAACTAAATAAATAAGTGCCGGTCTTTTTAGCTACTACAGCTATACTATTTATTTAATTAGTATATAAATATATATACTATTAAGTCCTAATTTAGAAAGTAAACTATTATATGATATAAAACTTATAAGTATTTTACTTAATAGTATAGATATCTCCTACTAGTATAATTTTATAAATACTTTAATTCTTAATATAAACTTTATACAGCAAGAGTATAGAGAGTTTATAATTATTAATATAATAATTTAAGCTACTATACTAAATAGGACCCTAAAAAATACGATATTTTAAAATAAAACTTATATATACTATAATAAGCTTTTAAAGAACTAGTAATATAAAAAGTAATCTCTTTATATTTATATAGCCTATTCTTTTACTAGACTACTTATAATAAATAAAATATAATCTTTAAAAAATAAACTTAGTATATAGTTATATATTTTAAAAATACTAAATAACTATTTCTATTTAAGTAGGTATTTACTTATAAGTTTTATTTAAATAGTTCCTTTATAAAGTATAAAATACGTCTTATTATTAAAAGTTACTTTTAATTAAAAAATATATTCTTATTAATATATACTATAATACTTCTAGCGGGCTCCTTTTATACAGCTATACTAATTATAATAAAATTTATTTTAGATATTTTAAAGCGTAATATAATTAGTATATATATTTATATATTAATCGAACAAATAGTGTGGCTATAGTGACTCGGGGCGACTAAAAGGGGTTTTAAAAAAGGAGGAGTATGTGTATACCTTTATTATAATTAGTTTATTTTTTAATATCCTAATTAATTTCTTACGCTTAGTATAGTATAAACTACTTTTATTTAAAAAAAAAATAAGTCTTTTATATTAAGGCTACTAAACTATTAAAAAAAAGTGTTTTATCTTCTAAGTAATCTAACAATGGGCTCTTTAAGTAACTAACTAATATATATAGGCTAGTTAAGTAACCTATACTAGAATTTAATTAATTACCTATTTAGGACTAACGTCCTTTTTATTTAAAAATAGTTTAATACTAATTAGGTTAGGTCGCTACACTAACCTAATTAAGTAATTAAACTAAATTTATTTAGAAAATTAACTAGTTTGATTAACTAATATAACTAAACCTAATAAGGTTAAGTCTAAAACCTAATAAACTAATTAATTAAATAGTAGATTAAAGTAAACGAAAACGAGATTTAAACTTATAACCTATAATATTACTATTATAGGTAGCCAGGTATATTATCTATTAAATTATATACTCTCTCGCCTCTATAGCGTCCTATTATATATAAACTACTTAATAATTATAAATAAAAATATAACTATATAAAGCTTAATTAAGCTGTATATAGCTTACGCGACTTATTTATATTATAATATAAAAAATTCTTTAGTATTTTAGCTAAGTTTAGGCTTATCTACTTAAAAAAAAAATTTTACTTATGTTTTAATATAGATCGTAAAATATCTATACTTTTTTATATAAATAATATTCTACTTCTATACTATATAATTTATTAGTAAGAAGCTTTTAAACTATATAATAGGCACTAATAAATATATAAAATAAAAAAACATATAACTATATATTAGTATTTTAAAATATAAGTAATTAAAAAAAATAATTACACTAATTTATAGTTTATATATTAAAAAGATTATATAAATATTAAAGTAGCTAATTTAATACTTTTTCTACTAATACCTTTAATATTAAAAGAGCTAGTTAAAAATAATAAGAAAGCAATAAAAGCTAAAATTAAAATATATTAAAATATATTAGATCTATACTTTATAATACTATTATAATATAATTAGTAATAGTACTTACTATTTTAAACCTCTTCTATTTTCTAATTAATTTAAATAAAAGGTATATTACTATAGTAGAATATAAAATTATATTTTTTTATAAATATTATTTTTAATCGATTTAAGATAGTGAATATAAGAATTTAATATTTATAATTTATTTTATCGCTTTAATTATAAATAATCAGAAAAATAAATAATTTTTTATATAATTATATAATTATATTATTTAGTAGCGTAATTATTTGGAAAGACGTAAAGTAGGCTATTATTATAATATTACAGGGGGTAAACTAAAAAAAGAGTAATTAATAAAAATACCTTATTTAAAATAATATAACTTTGTAATTAGTAAGCTAAAAATACTAGAAAAATAGCATTTTAAAGAAAAAGTTAAGAAGATTTTATTTACCCTATTAGGGGCTACTTACGAAGGGGTTTAGGGATAGTAAAAAATTAGTAAATATAGAATATTTTTTAGGCCCTACTTTAAGTTAGTATAACTTTTTATTAAAGGTGCAAAATTTATTTATTTTTATATATATTATAATAGTACTTCTAATATAAATATATAAAAAATATTTTTGTAATTTTAGATATTATTTATATAATTATATATAAAATTTCCATTCTTAAATTTTTAATAATAAACGAGTAATAATAAATTACTAGTACTTAGTATAGTAGCCTTTAGCTTCTATAACTACCTTATAATAGTTAGAAAGAGATAAAATATTATTATTAATAACTTTATATAGTATATTACTCTAAATTTTTCGATACATTAAGTATAAAGGCATGCACATACTCCTCCTTTTTTGAAACCCCTTTTGGTCGCCCCGAGCCACCACAGCCACACTATTTGTTCGATTAGTATATAAATATATAGTATATTACTCTACTTTTTTATAATAACTTTCTTAAAAGCCTTTATACTTTATAAACTAATTCCTATATCTAAATTAGTCTTTTTATTATTATTTAGCCCTTATTTTAAATAATCCTATATATTTTCTATAGGGGCTAAATCAGGGCTACAGGCTAGATAAAAAAATAGTTTAATTTTATTATTTTTAAACTAGGTTAAAACGTCCGCTATTTTATAAATACAGACATTATTTTATTAAAATAGCTAACCTAAATTAATATTAATATAAAGTTTATTATTATAATATAATGTAATATAATAATATATATATTATTATATTATTATATTAATACAAAAAGCGGTAAAAATAGGTTATAAACCTTACTCCTTTTTATAGAGGATTTAACTTTATATATAGAGACTTTATTTATATAGTCCTTACTAGTAAAAGAAGTAAAAGAATTAAATATTTTAATACATACTAAATTACTTCTACCTCCTACCTAAATTGCACCCTAAACTTATAGTTTAACGTCTTATCCTATAAAATAATTAATATAATTATTATTAAAAAACTAAAACTATAACTTAAAAAAATATAAAAAGTTATATATTTTAATATTTTAAAAAGTTAAAATAACTTATTTTATAATTAGCTAATAGCTAGTTCTCTTTTAACTCTATTATTACTCCTTTTATTATAATATTATCTATTTTATTATCCCCTTCGTATCACTAACTTATTAGAAAATATTATTTTTTTTAAATTTATATTTTTAATATTTTTAATATTTTCTTTCGTATATTTTAATCTTTTTTTAGCGTTTTCTTTACTAATTATTAGTTTTTTTTACTTATATTAATAGAGTAGCTATTTTCTTTTAAAAAAGTTTATAAAGTCTATTTTATAACATTTAGACTATTTTCTATTAATATTCTTTTATTTTCTTTTTTAGGACTAGTAGGTAAGTTTTCATTAATAACTCTTTTATCTCTTTTAGTTAACTTGAAAACTCGGCCATTTTTAATCTTTTTTATATTATAATATTTTTTCTTTATTATTAATATGTTATATAGTATTATAAATAAACTTTTCTAACTTATTTAAAGTTGTAGTAATTAAAGAAGGTAAATTATTTACTTTTAAAAGAAGTTTAACTCTAGATTTAAGTTTTAAAAATTTAGCGCTATTTTAAGGAATTAAAAGTTTAGGTTTATAAAAGTAAGAAGATATTAGTATATACTATAATATTAATAATATATTACGTAAGCAGTAATTATATAAATATAAGCTAAATTTTATTATTTATATAATTTTATTACTAGATTACTAATATACTTTAAAAATCTAGTCACGTGACCTATACTACACCTAAAAAGGTATAGTTAAAATTTTAGTTAAATATATTTACTAACTAAAAAGTTATAGGAGTCTAAAAAAGTAGTTTAAAAAATTATTATATTTATATAACTTTAGTTTATTATACGTAAGTAATAAGTAGTATATAAAATACTTATATAATTCTGTATAATTTTCTCTTTAAACCGGTATTATTTATGTATTTCTAGACTCATTAATTAATTTTATATAATTTTTTAAAAAAGGTATTTTTTTAATTACTCTTTCTTTGTTTCACCCCCCAGTAATTACTAAAGTAGAGTTTCTCACGCTTTAATATATAAATTAAGAAACTATAGCTTTAAAGCGCGTTTTTAAAAAACTTATTTTAAATTTTAGAGTTACGTAGCATATATTTTATAATAATTAGGTTTTTAAAACCCCTTTTAGTTGCCCTGAGCTAGGCTGGTAAATCCAAAATGCCAAGCTTTTTCTTAAAACTTAAATAACTTTAGTAATACTAGTCCTAATTAGGTGATTTTTTAGCTTATTTAGCTCAGCTACTCTGAAATTTTAATTTAAATAATAAATTACCTAATTAGGTCTAGTATTACTAAAGTTATTAAGGTTTTTGTCCGAGTAACCCCACTATTGGGTTGGGTTGGGGTCACAAAAACGGGTTGCTTAATAATTTTATTAATACTAGTCCTAATTAGGTAATTTTTTAAATAATTAACATTTCCGAGTAACAGAGCTAAAATAAGCTAAAAATTACCTAATTAGGCCTAGTATTACAAAAGTTATTAAAGGTTAAAAAAAAAAGTAGGGTAACCCGTTTAACCAGCGTACCCTAAGCTACTACACCTATACTATTTATTTAATTAATATATAAATATATAATAATTAGTAAATAATTAAACTAGTTATAGGTAAAAACGAGTATATAACTACTTATTTACCCTATATAAGTATATAAAATATATAGTTATATTAGGAGTATTTAAAAAAAAATTTTAAAATTAAATACTTTTAGATTAGTAATACACTAGTTAATAGATTAATAAAAGCTCTTTTAATTAGTAATTTTAAAGCTTTCAAAAGTACCTAAATCTTAAGAATATAAAAGAAAAACTTACGAAACTATAATTTTAAAAAATTATATAATAATAGAGTGCAAAGTACTTTAAATTAAATATTAAATAACTTATAAACTACTATTTATAATAATAATTTAAAACTATACCGCTTAGAAAAATTACATAATAAAAGAGTAGAAATAATAATAAAATAATAAAAATTATATAATAATCTAATAAAGAAGCTTAATAAATTAATACCTTAACTAACTTACTAAATTTTTAAATAGCTTAAGCGTGACGTAAATAATTTTATTAAAAATATTATTTATAGTGTTACCGTCTAAATTATTCTTTACATTAATTATATCCCTAATAGAAGTCTATAATTTATTAGATTTTATATTTTATAAAATCTACGTTAGTAAATATTAAAAGAAGTAAATTAAAAAATTATACCTCTTTATATATATTTATATACTAATCGAATAAATAGTATGGCTGTAGTAGCACGGAGCAACTAAAAGGAATTTTAAAAAAGTAGGAGTATATGTATACCTTTATACTTAATATATTAAACAATATTATACCTCTTTATAAGTAAACTCTTTTTACTTTTTACTATAGTATAGCTTCGAAAAGAATAAAAAGTATTTAGTAATTTATTAGATATAGATAAAACTATAATAGTATATATATAATCTTTTTTTAAATTTTTTAAATTAAAATATTAATACGTATATTAGTTTATAACTATATTTACTTTTATATATTTAGCAATAAACACTTAGCTTTTTAGTATTTTAATAGCCTTTATTACTTTTACTAAATAGAGTACTACTTAAATAATAAAAGTAAAATACTAGACGCTTTAGTTTTATAATTTATTAATAATATTAAGTTATATAAATACTTTCTAGTAGTATAAAAACTTATTTATTATTAATAAACAAAATAAATAGAGTTTTAAAAACCAAGAAACTATAAAAGTAAAAAAAAAAAAATTTTTTATATCTTTGTTTTTACAGCCTAATAGAGTTAAAAAAAATAGTTTATTAATTTTATCTTCCCTATCTTCCTTATATTAGCTTTTAGTTTTTTAGAAGTACGCCCTATCTTTTAAATTTAATTTAGTAAAAGTTAAAAGACCTAAATTAAAAAAAAGTATAGATAACGCTTTATACTTAAGAAGGCTATATAGAGAAAATAAGCTAAATAAAATTAGTAATCTTAAAAGCTTATTTAATTTTTTTTTATTGAACTTTATATAAAATATTTACGTACTTAAAAATTAGCTTTTAAAGAGCTATTAGAGAGCGTAATATAAATATAAAACTAATTAGCTCATTAGAATTATTAGCTACCTATAGATAAAAAATAGTTTTTTAAGTTTAAAAAAGCTACTCATCTTCTTAAACTAAAAAAATAAAAATAAAATTTTAAAATAAAGACGTAAAAAATTTTTTTCTATATTTATAATAAGTGTGTATTTATTTTATAAAAAAAATTAAAAATCTTCTAAATATTAAGATATAAAAATATCTAACTAAAACGTAGAAATTTACTATTGAGACTAAATAGTACTTTTATTTTATTTAGTTACCTAATATTTACGCACTTAATAATAATAATTATTTTTATTTTTACTTCTTAAAGTGCGTAATTACGGACTTAAAAATAGTATAACGTAATAAACTAAAAGCTATAAAACTAAGCTCTATTAACTTTTTACTAATCTTAGTATACTTAATATATTTTAAATACTAATTATACTAACTTAAATTTAGGTAGTTAAGTATTACGTTATAGAAAAAATTATTTATTACCTTTTTAAACTATAAAATAAACATTAGTAAAGTGTTTAAAAGAAAGAATTAGAGATTAGAAATCTAAAAAAATTTTAAAAAGTAAATAATTTAAAA
The DNA here is from genome assembly GCA_030770415.1 of Pleoardoris graminearum. Classification (NCBI taxonomy): domain Eukaryota; kingdom Fungi; phylum Ascomycota; class Dothideomycetes; order Pleosporales; family Didymosphaeriaceae; genus Pleoardoris; species Pleoardoris graminearum. The sequence goes on from JASEKS010000289.1 coordinate 48,367, forward strand.
AGTATTATATCTTACTATAACTATAGAAAGAGTAATATATATATATTTATATATTAATTAAACAAATAGTGTGGCTGTGGTAGCTCGGGGCGACTAAAAGGGGTTTTAAAAAAGGAGGAGTATGTGTATACCTTTATATATTAGTAATATATATAATTAACTTATAACACTTATAATACTTAGAAAGCTTAAAGAGCTATTAAAATAAAAAGAATTAAATAAAAAGGTTAAAATATAATATAAATAGTATACAAAAGCGTAGGAATAATAAAAAAAATAAAAATAATTTTTTTAAAAACTAAGTAAAGAGATTATATAAATACTATTTATATTACTAAATACTAGTATATCTACTATAAGTAGTCTTTTACTTTAAAGCTACATTACCTAGTAACGCTACCCCCTAAAAAATTACTTAAAAGAACTATTTTTAAAATTAATTCTATAGCTATTATAAGCTTAAAAGAACTAATTTTAAACTACTTAAATAGTTAAGCTATTTCTACTAGTTTAACTAGAGGGTATATTATAGAAAGATACTTTAAAGTTTATATTACTAGTTTTTAAAGCTCTTTAAAATAGAGTATTTCTTTCTCTTTTATATATATATAATACGACTCTTTAGCGCTTTCTTTTATAATAATAGTCCTAATATTTTAATTTTAAAAACTAGTAATTTTTAGCTCGTTTTCCCTGCACAATTATAAATAAGTCATTATTAATAATTTTAAAAATAATTATAAGTAGTCACTAATTTCTAAATATATAATTAGAGTATAAGTAGAGCGTTGCTATATTTAGTAGATTAATTTTTTTTACTAAAAGAAGTATAACGTTTAAGAGTTTAAAATTTATTTTACTTATCTATAGTCTTGTTAGTATTATATACGCTATTTAGTATTTATTAAGTTTTTATTATTACGTTGTACCGTAGCTTTATAAAACTTATAAAGTACGTTAATTAGTTATTAACTTATATAGAAGACTATATTACTAATAGGAATTTAATTTATATTTAATAATAAATGTAATAGTTTGTAGCTATACTAAAGTACTAAATTAATTCTAACTATATAACGTTTAAAAATAGAGTATTATAATATATAATTATAAATTTAGTAGTACTATAACTATATAAGTTAAGTATAAAAGTATATATATACTCCTCCTTTTTTAAAACCCTTTTTAGTTGCCCCGAGCTACTACAGACACACCTGTTATTCGATTAATATATAAATATATAATCTAGAAAGTTTTAGTAAAGACAGTACTAGTAATATAATATAAAAAAATACTATATATAAAATAGAAATATAATAAAAATTATAATATAAAAAGAGGTAAAGTGTACTAACGATATACTAGTCTAAAAAATAAATAAACTAAAAGGTATTATTCTCGTAAATATAGTTATAAAATAAGTGGATATAAAAATTATATAAAGTAATTTTATTTTAGTTAAATTTAAACTTATAGTTACGGCGTATAGTATATTAAATATAGTAATAATATAAAAATTAAATATTAGAAAATATCTATACGTATAAATAAAATAATATAATAATAATAAAGGTATATACATACTCCTCCTTTTTTAAAACCCCTTTTGGTTACCCTAAGCCACTACAGCCACACTATTTGTTTAATTAATATATAAATATAATAAAGGCATACACATACTCCTCCTTTTTTAAAACCCCTTTTAGTCGCCTATACAGCTACTACAGCCACACTTTTTATTCGATTAATATATAAATATAATATATAAATATAATATATAAATATAATATATAAATATAATATATAAATATAATATATAAATATAATATATAAATATAATATAATAATAATCTTTTTTAACACATAAAGTATAAAGATATATATATATACTCCTCCTTTTTTAAAACCCCTTTTAGTTACTTTAAGCCACTTTATCTACACTATTTATTCGATTAATATATAAAAATATTTAATAATAATATAGAAATATATAAAATAGTACTATATAAATACTATATCCACACCGTTTTATTTAATTAATATATAAATATAAAGAATAAAATAAAGATATATATATACTCCTTCTTTTTTAAAACCCCTTTTAGTCGTTCCGAGCTACTATAGCTACACTATTTATTCGATTAGTATATATATATATAAAGAATACAATAGTATATAGATATAAAAATAAATATATACTTAGTACTAATAAAAATTATACACTTTCTTATTTATTGTAAAAAGATTATCAATAAATATTATTATAATATACTAGATATAATTTAGTAATAGGATATATAGTTTAGTAAATAATATATCTCGCTATCTATAATAGTATTATTATAAATTATAAGTTTACTTTTAATTTTACCATACTAGTTGTCTAGGTTCTTAATAAAAGTTAAGATAGTTATTAATCTAGGGCTGGTTGTAATTATTAGGCGCCTAAAAGCGGGCTTCAAAGTTCTAGCCATAATAGTTAAAAAAGAAGATATTTTAGAAGGTATTATATAGGAGAGAGAAAAAAGCACTACGCTCTTATTATTAAATATACTATATATAACCTATAGTTTTATCCGCGTGCTGTTATTGCCGTTATAGTCTAATAAGTTTATTAATTTAAGTTATTACTCTACTACTATAATATTTAAAAAATTCTATATTTAATAGGCCCTAGTTATAGCGTTTTTATTTTAATTTATTTTTATATAAAGTAAGTATATAGTGTATACTAAGTTAATATAGCTCCTACGGATAAATATAAAAAAATAAGTTTAATTTTAATATTTATCTATTTTAGTTTACTATTTAATTAATTAGTTTATTAGATATTAGACTTAATCTTATTAGGTTTAGTTATATTACTTAATTATACTAGTTAATTTTCTAAATACACTTAGTTTAATACTTAATTAAATTATTATAGTAACCTAACCTAATTATTACTAAACTGTTTCTATATATATAATTAATTAAATTCTAGTATAGATTATTTAATTAGTCTATATTTAGTAAGTTAGTTACTTAAAGAATTTATTTTAGTTTATTTAGAAAATAAAAAACTTTTTATATAATTAAATAGTCTTCATATAAAAGCCTAATTTTTTTAAGAATATTTCTAATTTGTTATAATTATATATTAAATAATTATATTATAAACATTTTAAATTTATTAAATATTATACTATATAAAATATATAATATTATTATATACTTTTATAATTATTATTATTATATATTTTTACTTTACTATATTATATATTTGTATACTAATCGAATAAAAAGTGTGGCTGTAATAGCTCGGGACGACTAAAAGGGATTTTAAAAAAGGAGGAGTATATATATACCTTTATACTTAATGTGTTAAAAAAGTCAGGTAAGGCTAGATCGAAAAATTACTTTACTATTATATTTAAAATTTTTATTATATAAATTATATATATATATTTGTATATTAATTAAATTAAAGAGTGTGGCTGTAGTAGCTGTGTAGGCGACTAAAAGGGATTTTAAAACAGGAGGAGTATGTGTATACCTTTATTATATTAATTATAAATAAGTAATTTTTTATAATATTATAATAACTATAATATATATTTTAGTATAAAAATATATAATATATATTACTTCTTTTTTAGAGTTCCTTTTAGTAGATAAGTAATAATATTAATTAAAATAGTTAAGGACGTCGTTAGTTTTAGTACTATATAAATCTTAAATTTAGTAATACGTAAAATTCTATATTCTAATTTAATTAACTTAATATATACAAGTTTTACTACACCCCTTTTAAATATTATTTTTATAATAAAATTACTATTTTTAAAATCTATTAGTAATAAATACTTAAAGAACATATATTACTAAATTTTATTCTAGTATAATAAATAGGTATTAAATTTTTTAATTTAATTATTATACTTATAAACAACTCTAATATACTATTACTTAAATATAGTTCCTAATTTATTATTACTATAAGTTATATAATTTATATATATAAGGATAAACGTATATCCTAAATATAAATAAATTTTCTTATTTAGTAAAAGACTAAAGTTTACTATTATATACTATATTATATTCTACAATTTAGATATAATCTATTATTTTTTATTATTAATAATTAGTAAAAACTTAATTATAAGAAATCGAGAGTAATATATTTATAATAATAAAACTTTTTTTTTACTTTACTTATTTCTTTTTTTAATTCCTAGACTATTATAGATAATTTTATTTATAGCTATAGGTCTTTTATATTAAATATTTTTTTATTTTGTATATTATTATTATATTTATTTACTATACTTATTTGTTATATATAATAATTTTATTTATTTATTATAATTCTCTATTATAATTCTCTATTATAATTCTCTATTATATTTCTCTATTATATTTCTCTATTATATTTCTCTATTATATTTCTTTATTATATTTCTCTATTATATTTCTCTATTATATTTCTCTATTATATTTCTCTATTATATTTCTCTATTATATTTCTCTATTATATTTCTCTATTATATTTCTCTATTATATTTCTCTATTATAAATCCCTCTTAATTACTTCGAGTTACTATAGATATAATATTTATTTAATTAATCTATATATATATATATATATATATTACCGTCTATTTTATCTATTACTCTTATATTATTACTAGTACTCTTTTTATAAAATGTTTTTATATTTTATAATTATTTTATAACTAAATTTATAAGTTTATATTACACTATCTTATTTTTAAATTATAACGAAGGCATGCACATACTCCTCCTTTTTTAAAACCCCTTTTAGTTGCCTATACAGCCACCATAGCCACACTTTTTATTCGATTAATATATAAATATTTTAAATTATACATATATATATATATATATTTATATATTAATTAAATAAAAGAGTATGTCTATAGTGGCTGTGTAGGCAACTAAATAGGATTTTAAAAAAGAAGAAGTATATATATAGCTTTATACTTAATATGTTAAGAAAGTTAAATTTTATATTTATATATTAATCGAACAAATAGTATGGCTGTAGTGGCTCGGGGCGACTAAAAGGGGTTTCAAAAAAGGAGCAGTATGTATATACCTTTATATAATTTTTTTTTTTATATAGTTATAGCTATTTTAATTATTTAGTATAGTTAAAACTCTTACTTTTACTTTTAAATATATTTAAGTTATTATTAGTAATAGAGTCTAGTATATAAATTAATAGTAATTACTATTACTATAGTAAGTATAGAGTACGTTTACTTATTTTTTCTATAAGGTATAGGTAAAAATAATTACTTTTACTATTTATTTTATACTACTTAATTAACTACCTAAGTTAAAACTTATTTTAATATTTTAAAGTATTTTAAAATATTGTATTAAAAACGTCTTTAGTATTATAATATATTTAGTTATATTAACAATATTATTTATATTAATTATATAAAATTATTTTATAATAATATATATAAATAAAGGTATATATAGACTCTTCCTTTTTTAAAACTCGTTTTAGTCGCGCGGAGCCACTATAGCTATACTATATATTTTATTAATATAAAAAAATATATAGTATATATAATAATTTTTATAATATTAAATTTATATATCTATATAGTAATTAAATAAAAAGCGTAACTATAGTAGCTTAGAAGTACTAAAAATTTTTTAAACCTCTTTTAGTTATTTTAGGTTACTATAGCTATACTATTATATTTAAATAATATATAAATATGTAAAATATATAAGAATTTTAAAAAAACGATGTATATATATACTTTTAGATATAATATATTTTTAAAATCCCTATAGTTATCTTAAGCTATTATGGTCGCACTTTTATTTAATTAATATATATATATATATTTAACATATTAAAAAAGTTAAGTAAAATAATATTAAAAAAGTAGAGTACTATGCTAGTACTAGCGGGCTTAGTACGTCCTCCTAAAAACTAGTAAAATAAAAAATTTTAGTATATGTACTATGTTTATTTATATAAGAGAAATACGTAAAATATAATAATTATTATTACTTATATATTATTTCTTTATACTTATAGTTAACCTATTTCGATATATTAAGTATAAAGGCATATATATACTCCTCTTTTTTCGAATTCCTTTTAGTTGCCCTAAGCTACTACAGCTATACTTTTTGTTTAATTAATATATAAATATATATATATACTTATAGTTAATATAGCTAAATCCTTATTATAAAAATATTAATTAAAACTATATTAATTAAAACTATATTAATTAAAACTATATTAATTAAAACTATATTAATTAAAACTATATTAATTAAAACTATATTAATTAAAACTATATTAATTAAAACTATATTAATTAAAACTATATTTATTTAAACTATATTTATTAAAATAGTTTTTAAAGCTTTTATACTTATTTTTATTTCTATTTTAGGGAATACTATATTTATTAAAATTAATTTTAATTTATCTACTATATTAACAGTACTAAAGATATAATTAATTATTATTATATTTTATTTATAGAATAATAAAGTTTAATAATAAATTTTTTTTAATACTACTAAGTATTTTCCATTAAGTATTTATTAATACTAGAAATTTATAAATTATAAAGTGAATAGAATTATAATACTATTAATAGTCATGTGAAGAGAGGTAAAGTGTAGCGTCGAGACACTATTAATAGTAAAAGTAATAAAATTTAAATATTTAGTATTAATAGCACTAGCCTATATAAAAATAATAGTATTAGTAAGTATAAAAATAAATATAAAAATATAAATAAAGTAGACGTAGTACTATACTAATTATAAAAAAAAAGTAAGTTAATATTAGTTTTATAATAGAAATATATAGTTTAAAGTATATAGTATAGTTATATAAGATTTTACTAGGGGTATAGGTAGTAAATATAAAAACGTTTTAAGTATAGAGCTGATAAAATAATAAATATTAAATAGTAAAGTTTTTTTAAAAATACTAAAGAGAAAAAATTAATATTTAAACATTTTAGGGGGAGTATATTTTTTAAAATAAATCTACGCTTTTAGCGTAGTACCTATATTTTTAAAAAAAATAACTAGTATAATACTTTTATAGGTCCTATAAAACGGCTTTACTATATCCGTAGTATAATAATAAAAAATATAGTATATAGTTATATAACGCGTATACTAAAAACGTATATAAGTTAACGTATTACGTCTAGTATATATAGTAATAACTATAATAATCTAAAGCGCTAGCGTCCCTATTTAGTATAAAGTATCTATTTATAAAAAAATATATAATAGTAATAGCTCGCGCTATTACTAGTATACTATAAAATATTAATATATACTAGCATCCCTAAACCAGCTATAGTAATAATATAAAAAAATATAAAAAAAATAGGCTATTTATAAAACTATAGCTCTTTATAACACCCTATAATAATAGAACGCACAGTATATATAGTAAATATAATAAATATAAAGTAACTTTAGGCCGGCGGGCTGTATATTTTTATATATTATATTAATACAGAGGCACCGAACGTCTTTAATTAGTTTAATAATATAATTTATATAAAGCTAAGGCGTACCGCCTATAATCTTAGACTTTTTATAGAGGTGTATATATATATAGTTATATTTTTTAGTATATTTAGTAATTTATAAACTAAATATATAAATAAATATATTTAGTATTACGTTATTAGTAAAAAGGAAAATATAATTATAAATAAATATTAAATATTATTAAAACTATACTATGTATATAAATAAACTAAACAGTAATATAAATAAATATATATTTTATTTTATTAAAAAAAATAAAATTAAAAATAATTAATACACTACTCTAATAGTTACTAGTAATAATATTTATAAAATAGTAAAATATAGCTATTTTATATATAAGACTATTTAATTATATTTTCTTATATTATTTATATATATAGTAGCCGAAACGTTAGTATATATTAATACTTTATAATATATTTGTGGAGGAAAACGAGCTAAAAATTACTAGATTCTAAAATTAAAGAGTAGGGACTACTTATATAAAAGAAAGCGCTAAAGAGCTGTATTATATATATATAAAAAAAAATAATTCTTTATTCTATATTTATATATTAATTGAATAAATAGTGTGGCTGTGGTGGCTCGGGGCGACTAAAAGGGGTTTTAAAAAAGGAGGAGTATGTGTATGCCTTTATACTTAATGTGTTGAAAAAGATCCTTTATTCTAAAGAGCTTTATAAGTTAGTAATATAAGCTTTAAGATATCTTTCCGCGATATACCCCCTAATTAAACTAATAAAAACAGCTTAATTGTTTAAGCAGATAAAAAATTAATTTTTTTAAACTTATAGTAACTATAAAATTAATTTTAAAAAGAGCTTTTTTAAGTAGATATTTAGTAGGTAGTGTTACTAGGTAATAAAACTTTAAAGTAAAAAACTAATTATAATAGGCGTACTAGTATTAGTAGCGTAAAAAGCGTTTATATAATTTCTCTACTAACTTTTTTAAAATAATCCTTACTCTCTTTATACTTTTAACTATTATTTTTACGTTTTTTTATACTATCTATACCGTTTTTATACTCTTCTATTTAACTTTTTTTTTTAAACAGCTTTTTAAGCTCCCTAAGTATTATAAGTATTATAAGTTAATTATTTATATTACTACTACTATAACTATAGTAAGCCGTAATACTTTTCTTAATTTTTACTTTTTAAAGTTTATTTAGATTTCTAAGTTTTAATTCCGTCTCTTAAAAACTTTACTAATTTTTATTTAATAGTTTTTTAATCCCTTTTATATTACTATAGTTTAGTACCTAAATATAATTAAGTATAAATAGTATTTTAAGTATTATAAACTTATTAAAATTAGTAAAGAGCTAATAAAGTCTAATTCTTTAGCTTCTAGTAAGTTACTTAATATAGTTCTTTAGCCTATTATTATACTCTATAAGAAGAAGCAGTCTAAAAAAAAAAAAAAAATAAAAAATAAAAAAAAATCTAATAATAGGCAGCCTAAAAGAGTTAAGGTGCTATTTAGTCTTAAATAAAAATTACTATAACTTAAATAGACACTTTTATACTATAATATTTAAAAAATTATCCGCTCCTTTTATAAGTTAATATATTACTACTATAAACTTATAAAAATCTATCTAGTCTTTAAGTAGATAATTTTTCTAATTTTTTAGTTTTATAGTTTTTTTAATTTTTAGAAGATCTTTTCCGCGTATTATTATAAATTCTAAATTTATAGTTCTTTTAATTTATAAAAAATTTTATTATGTATTACTAGTTAGTAATTTTAATAATTTTTTTAGTTTAACACCTATACCGCGCTCTATAATAGTAGTCTATTAGCTAGCCTCTAAGTAACTAAATATTGTATAGGAAACTTAATACTAATAAAAAATTTAATAGGCTTTTAAAATTATTAATTTTATTTAACCTATCTCCTCTATCTAGACTTTTTAAGTGTCTAGCGCTATTAGCGCCCTCTTTAATCTAGCTCTTTTAAGCTCTACTAGGTTAGGTTTAAGAATTAGGCCGCGCTCTATAGTAGAGAGCGAATTTAAAAGTAAATTTAAAAAAAAATAAAAATAATAAATTATTTATTTTACAGACTCTATCGCGCTGTAGTAATAAAAATAATATTAGTAAAAAATATTTTAAGCTTTTTAGTTTATAGTTTTTTTAAGCTCTATCTATCCTTTTATATTAAAATTAGAAAAGTTAGAAAACTGTTAAATAGTATCTATATAGCTTAATATTACTAATAGTTTATAAGATTAAAATATTTTATATTTTATTTTTATTATTTAGGTAGCGCTTTATCTGGTAAAAGTAATAGTAGTTATTTTAATACTAAAATATAAGATTCCCGTTATTAGGCGTATAAAAGTAGATATAACTATAAACTAATATATATACAGATATCTTAATCTAAAAAATAAAAAAAAAATATATACTTACGATTATAGTTTTAATTATATTTAAGAAATTACTAAGCGTTTTCTATTTTATTATAAGCCGCTTTATAGTAAGAAGGTAAAAGAGTTTATTTATAAATAAGTATAATTTTTTAATCTACTTCTTTTAATTTTTACTAATATAAATTTTATAGACTATAAAGCTTAATAAATTATAAACTACTATTAGGTAGATAATTAAGCTAAATAAAAATCTAGGTAGTAACCCTATAAATAATATTTTTAATAAAATTACTTCGCGCCGCGCTTAAGCTGTTTAGAAGTTTAGTAAGCTAATAAAGTTATTAATCTATTAAGTATATCTATTAGATTATTATATAATTTTTTATTATTTTATTATCTTTTTACTTTTTTATTATAAAGTTTTCTTAAGCAGTGCGGTTTTAAATTATTTATTATAAATAGTAGCTAATAAGCTATATAATATTTAATTTAAAGCGCTTTACGCTCTGTTATTATATAACTTTTTAAAATTTTAGTTTAGTAATTTTTTCTTTTATATCCTTAAGATTTAGTTACTTTTTAAATCTTTAGAATTACTAAGTTATAAAAACTTTTATTAACCTATTAGCTGGCATATTACTTATCTAAAGGTATTTAATTTTAAAACTCCTTTTTAAATACTTTTAGCGTAGTTATATATTCTATATATTTATATAGCGTAAATAGGTAGTTATATGCTTATTTTTACCTATAACTAGCCTAATTATTTATTAGTTATTATAGAATATATAGTACGTAGCTTTAAGATCTAGAATAAGTTTTTTAAAAAAGCGCTTTAGAGCTATTATTTTTTTACTTATATACTTAAGCGTAAGAAGCTCTGCTTTAGTAGTTAATATAGTAATAATAGCCTATTTTATAACTTTTTAAATAATTACACCCTTAAATAATATAATAATATAACTATATAAAAATTATCTACTTTTTAAATTATCTATAAATAAAGTATCTAAATAAATTATAAAGTTTAGGCCCTTATATACCCTATATTAAATCGCTTAAAAGCGTAATTTATAAAAAAATATAATTACGCGTTCTACTGTAGTAAAGTACTCTTTACTTAAATTAGTTAAAAAATAAAAAAGTTTTAAGATAGTAAATACTATATCTAGTTATATTATAATAATAGTATAAAATATAGATTTAACGCGTTCCTAATACGCTTTAATTTTAGCTTTTATTACTTTTTTTTTATTCTTAACTAGCTCTTTTAATAGTAAAGGCGTTAGTAAAAAAAAACGCTAAATTAGCTACCTTAAATTTCTTTATAATCTTTTTAATATATAAATTATAAATTAGCGTAATTATTTAATCTTTTTAATTTTTAATTACTTATATTTTAAAATACTATTTTATAGCTCTATGTACCTCTATTTTATATATTTTTAAAAGCTTATTATACAGTTTAAAAGCTTTTTACTAATAAATTTTATAGTATAGAAGTAGAATATTATCTATATAGAAAAGTATAAAGATCTTATAATTTACGTTAAAAAATAAGTAAAACTTTTCTTTTAAATAGACAAGATTAAGCTTAGCTAAAATACTAAAAAAATTTTTATATTATAGTATAGGTAAGTCCCGTAGGCTATATAGAGCTTAATTAAGCTTTATATAACTACCTTCTTACTTATAGCTATTAAATAGTTTATACTATACTAGGTTTAAGGGGTTAATTAGTATATTAAGAAACGCACTAATTATATTAAGCTATAAAATTTTTAGGTTAAACTCTACTATAATTACTATAGTTATATAAAAGAAGTGTACTATAAGTATTATAATATATATTAATAAGAGTATATCTCTTAACTAGAGCTTACTTTTAATAACTAGGTAAGTTTTATATTTTATAAAATAACTATCCTAATTAAACTTATAGGTAAAAATTTACTTAAATAGGAGTAGATATTTAGTACTATTAAAGTACGTAACTACTTACTAAATTTATTTTTTAAAAAGTATAATCTATTTTTTATATATAGTCTAGTAAAAGAGCGGGCTAAATAAATATAAAAAAATTATTTTTTATATTACTAGCTCTTTTAAAAGCTTATTACGGTATATATAAATTTTATTTTAAAATATTATCTTCTTTAGGGCCCTATCTAGTATAGCAGCTTAAACTATAGTATTAATAGTTATAAGCTCTCTATACTTTTCCTATATAATATTTATACTAAAAATAAATATATTTATAAAGTTATACTAAAGAGAGCTATCTATATTATTAAGTAAAGTACTTATAAGTTTTATATTACGTAATAGCTTACTCTCTAGATTAGGGCTTAATAATATATAAATACTAAAGGGGTTTTTATCTTTACCCTCTAGTTTATTAAAATTTTTAAAATTTAACTTACGTTGCTTTTAGCTCTATTAAGTAATTAGACTATAGTTTCTTATAAATTCTTATATTCTATAAATATAAGTACTAACTATTTTATTTAATAAAAGGAGCTCTATATTACTAATTTAAGTAATAGTATTAGACGAGCTTTTACCTACTATTTAAAAATTCTATAGGTTTTTTATTTTAAGTTATTCTGCTTTTTCGCTAAAGTACACTTTATAAAAAATACTAAAATATTTATTTTTTTTAAAGTTTATACTTCTAAGTTTTTTAGGCTCTAAAGTAGACTAAAAAGAGATTAGACTAATATTTATATTATATAATATATAAATTTGCGGCTATTAACTAACTATACTAATAACTTATATATATACCGCTTGTATAGAGCTTTACTTACCTAACTAGTTAAAAAAATAAAATAAAACTTACGCTAAAGTTCCTCTAAGCTACTATTTAAATTACGCGATATTTTTACTAATTCTTAGCTTACTAGAGTTATAAATTTACGTATTAAAAATTTTATTAAACGCCTTACCTATATCTATAACTTTAATAGTATATAAAATATTTATAAACTTTATAGTTTTTTCCTATAGGATAGGCTAATCTTCTTTTTCTTTATAAAAAAGAGTTTTATTAAACGTAATATTATACGTTATAATAACTTAATTAAGTAATAATATTTATATTTTATAAATATTAAAAGCTATATAACTAACTAAATACCTAATATAGACTTATAAATTTATTTTAAATTTATACTTATTACGCCCAGTTATATAATCTTTATTAAAAAAATATACGTAATAATTATAAGTATATATATTATTTTAATCTAGGTATAGATCTACTATTTAGTATTTTATAAACTTACGTTTATAATAACGGAAATACTGTCTAAACTAGCTATAAAAGACCTTATTTAGAAATTATATATTTTTAAAAATTATTAGACTAATATTATAAAATACTATAATTACTTTTATAATCTCCGGCTAAAGCTTTTTTAGTAAATTTATACTAAGTTTTATAGTAATAGTCTTATTAATAATTTTTTAGCTAGTACGTTTAGTGTCGCCGTTTAGCTTATATATATAAAAAGGTAGTATTTTAATACTTATACTAAGCTTTTCTACCTATTTTTTAAAACGCGATCTTTTATACTATAGATAAATAGTAATATTATTATTTTAAAAAATCTTTATAATTTTAAGTTTATACTAAGTATATACCTATATAGTAAAACTTAAAAATACTTTTATAAATTTTAAAAATAACTTTGCCTATAGGCTTTATATATAAACCTTTCTACTATAGTTATTTTTAATTAATAATATTTACTACTTTTCGAGTCTTCCTTTAGGTATATTAAAGAAATTCTATAAAATACGCTAATATAGTTAAGGCGACTTTTTTTTAAATTTTTAAGAAATTACCTAAGCTACGTATATAAAGAAGTATTACTTATAATATATATACTTAGTATTTAAAATATAAATATTTTACACTTTATAAATAAAAGTATATAAAGCTCTTTAATTTAAATAGTTTACTCTTCGGTATTATACATCCTTAATATTAATATATAAATATATTAACTATAAATAAAATTTTTAATATACTAGTATTACGCTCTAAACTAAGGAATAAAAGAATAGAGGCTTATATTTAATAAATATAAAATTATACTTATAAATAAGTATTATAAGTATAAGACTTTATTCTGAAGATTCTACGTATAGTATATTATTTAAGTCTAAATACTAAACTCCCTTATTATATAGGTAAGTTATAAATACTATATTTAGGTAAAATCTTTTTATAATAGTTATATTCTTTAATATAAGGTCTTTTATAGAGGTTCCCTTTAGGCCGTTTAAAGCGTTTTTAATTACTTAGATTCCTATACTAAAAATTAAAAAAATTTATATTTTAGTTTTAACTATATAAATACTATTAGCTTTCTTAAAAAATTCTAAAATAAGCAGCAATTTATTATTTACTAAATATAAAATAGTACTATTATTAAAAATAGTACTTTTAAAGAGTATATAGGTATTATAATTCTATATAAAATATATACTATTACTTTCTTCTAATTTACTACTTATAATAAGCAAAAGATTAATTACTATATATATAAAAAAGCTAAGAAATTTTAGCTTATTAGACCTCTTACCCTATAAAGTATTCTCCTTAAACTATTTTTTTTATTTAAGTATATTATAAAGAGCTGCAAATTTATTAAACTTAAAACGCTTAAAAAGCTTTTTTTTATCCTTTTTAAAGAGCGGCGTAGTTTAACTAGTATAAGTACTTATTAATACTAATTATAAGTAGTAGTATTTAATAGGTTTTTAATAATACCCTTTAAATTTATAGAGGTATTAGTATAACTTACTCTTATTTTTTAGCTATAAGCTATTTAATTAAAGGGATAGACTCCGTTTGCTAAGCGTTATAAAGATTTTAGAGCTTTTAGTATATAACTTAGTAATTTTATTTTATAATATTATTTAAAAGATTCTTTCTACTTCTATTAGAGAAAGCTTTTTATTTTTAAATATTAATTTCTAGACTTAGGTCGTACGTATCTACTTTATCTAATTAAGTACTAATTTTTTACTAATAGTAGTAAAAAAGTTAGTAATAGCTAATTTACTCTAAATATTACTAAATTTATATACTTTTACCTTTATATAAAAAGCTTTCTATTTATAATACTATAGTTTAGTAACTATTTTTTTATACTCTACTTTCTTTAAATAAGTATAGTATTATTATTATATAATATTCTTAGCTACTACGTTAGTAGTTAAGAGCTCTTATTTAAAAAAATAAATAATTAAGTAAGTTAAAATATTCCTTTTAATAGTATAGTACGTTTAAGCAGCGCTTATAAATTTTAAAACTATTATTATACTAATTTAGTTTTAGATATTTGTTACTCGGTTCGCTTTAGTAGTATAATTAGTTAAGCGGGCTTAGTATATAGCTATTTTAGTAGTATAATTACGGTAAATTTTTATAATCTTAGTATTAAACGCTTCTATAATATAAAAAAACTCTAGTATTTATAGAGGGTTATTAAAATTATTAATACTTTTAAGGTTAGAATTAATAAAATTTTATATATAATAAAATATATACTATACTTTAAGCTACGTATACTAAGTTAGCCAGCTTGTTAAATTAGTAAGTTAAATAGTATTAGTTAGGAGGAATATAATAGCTTTAGATATTATAACGCTTAAAAAATTATTAGTTATAAAACTTACTAAGCGTTTAATAGCTAAAGACACGGGTTATTATTTTATATATATATAGGTAAAGTAATACTTACTAGATCTATAAAACTAAGAGCTTTTAAATAAAAAATTAAAAAATTAATTAGAGCTTTAGAAAATAAGATTTTTAATAATTAAGTATATAGAAAAAATTTTCCTTTACTTCTAAAACGCTAGGCTTATAACTATAGAGGAAAATAAGCTAGAAATTACTAAATTCTAAAATTAAAAAGTAAGGACTACTTATATAAAAGAAAGTGCTAAAAAGCCGTATTATATATATATAAAGGAGAAATAATCCTTTATTCTAAAAAGCTTTATAAACTAGTAATATAAACTCTAAGATATCTTTCCGCGATAATATTAGTAAGTATAAAAATATATATATACTCCTCCTTTTTCGAACCCCTTTTAGTCGCCCTAAGCCACTATAGCTACACTTTTTGTTTAATTAATATATAAATATATATAATATATTAGTAATAGTATATACTATTACTATTATTATTTTTTATAAATAGACGCTATATAATAAGGTAAAAAATAATACTTACTTATATATTATTATTTTAACTTAAAACTAATTTGTAAAACGTATATTAAACTACTAACCTAATTATTTCTTTTAAAATAATAGTACTACACTAAAAGTATAGCTTTATTTAAAAAAAAATAAAAATTAGCACTATTACGGTAAAGGACTAATACTTTTATTATTACTTTACCCCCTTAGGGGCTATAATTAAAATAGTAAAGCTTTTATTATACTTAGGTAACTAGAATTACTACTACTATATCTATTACTATATAATATATTTTAGAGAAATAGGTACTCTTATTAGGTATTTAAAGTCTATAAGTATTCTACCTAATATTTTATATTACCTGATAAGTTACGCGCTAAATTTTAGTAATTATATAGGGCCTTTTATATTTTAATATAAATTTTAAAAAGAAGGCTATAGTTTATAAATAGCCCTTTTACTAACAAGATTAAGAAGAATTTAATAGTAAATACTAGTAAAGGACCTTTAAAGAATAGTTACTATAAAAATAGCTTTAGTATCTCTTACCCTATTTTACTAAACGTTATAATAAAGGCATACACATACTCCTTCTTTTTTTAAAACCCCTTTTAGTCGCCCCGAGCCACCACAGCTACACTATTTGTTTGATTAGTATATAAATATTTACTAAACGTTAATAATAATAATAATAATAATCTTAACGTAATAACTATTACTAATTAATTTATAATAGATTAGTAATTACGGTATAGCTTTATAGTTAATTATAAAGTATTTATTACGTAAACTAAGGCTATAAAAGCCGACGTTTTATTATTTATTAAAATAGCTATAATAACTAATAAAGAGTACCCTAAAAAAAGATTTAAGTATAAATACTTTATTTTAGTACGTATCCTACCTAATAAATAATTTATTAATAAGTATATTATTACTACTATCTCTTTTACTAATAATTTTTAGGTAAGCGTAATAAAATACCTAAAAAATTAGTTTACTATTATTTTAAAATACTTTCACTACTAAAGTATATTACGTAGTAATCTATATACGCCTAAATAAATAATTAAACTTATAAAATAGTTAAAAGTAAAAGTATAAAAACTATAATCTATTATTAAAATAAATATAGCGCGACTAGAGCTATAAATTTAGTAATAAAAATAAAATCTTAATAAAACCTATTAATTAATTACTTATATTTATTAAAAGCGTAATAGCGTAAGAGATAATACGCGTACCCTATAAAAAAAGCTAAATACTAAATAGTAGTATTAACTACTAATAAGGCTCTTAGCAAGGCAATTTAATATTATAATAAATATAAGTAATATTTTACTATAGTAATTTAAAAAGCGTGTAAACTATAAGATAAATTAAAATATTTTAAAACGTTAGTAAAAGCTTTCCGTAGTATTATAGCTAATAATAAAATTTTAAAAAAAAATAAAAAGTAGAAAAAGAATAGTAAAAATAAAAAATAAAAAATAGTACTATATAAGTTATTATAAAATCTTACGTCCTTAGACCTATTTAATAATAGTAGTAGTAACAGCCCTAGTAATTTTAATAATTTTTATTATTATAGTAGTATAGAGTTAATATTAGTTAATAAAGTTTACTATATATTTTATAAAAATTAATAATAACGCGGTAGTATACTAGTATTAATAATTAATACTACTACTTTTAAAAAACAGCGTTATTTAAATAATAAATAAAAAGATATTAATAAGTTTAGCGGCGCTGCGGACGAAAATCTAAATATATAAATTAAAAATATAAAAATAAAGTTTTAGTAATTATATAAGCTTTCTTTTAATAAATAGTCTAAAATTAAATATTTTTATTTAGTATATAAGAATTACGTAATAATTTATATCCGTAACCGTACTATTATAACATTAAATAATTTATATTAGAGTATACAAGAACTGTATAATAATTTATAAAAAGTATTTAGTTTAATTAATTAATAATTTACTATACTTATAGAATTTAACTTTAGTAAACTATAGTAATATAATAGTAAACTCTTTAGTAAGTAGTTAGCGCGTTATAAAAATGTAGTAATATAAGTATACTTAAAACCTGCTTTAATAAAGTTTAAAATTATAACTAATTTTAATTTATAATTAAAGGCCGCTGCGATAAGCGCAGCCCTAGTTAATAAAACTTAAATATAATTTATTTAATAGTTATTCTAATATAAAATTTTTAAATATATTACTTATAAAAAGTCTAAGAAGAAGAATAATAAAAATAATAAAAATAATAAAAAGTCGTTATAGACCGGCGCTCCTATTAATAGAAAGTCTAACTTTAATAATAGATATAACTTTACTTTTAACCTAAATTATTATCTATTAAAAGAATTCTATATAGTCTAAGCTAAGAAAGTATATATATATTATTTAAGATCTAGGTATATATTTAATTAAAATTAGTCTAATTTCTATAAGAAGGGCTCTATAGCCCTAGTGCTAACTAAATAATTCTAGATAATAGATACTTAAAATACTAATACTAATAACGTCTATAATAGTAACTATAATATTATGTATTAAAAAACAGCGTAGTTTTTAAAAATAGTTACTTTTAGAGACTCTTGCCTATATATAAAAAGAAGATTTTTAATACTTTTTAATATTATTTTATAGTAGAGTAACGTGCGCCGGTAAACTAATTAAGTCTATAATTATTTTTTACCTTATTAGATAATAGTTACTATATAGCTTATAGTTTATAAAAATAATTTATTACTACTATAATATACGGCGCGACGGATTATTTATTTAATTATAGTAAAAATCTACTAAATAAGTTACTTTATAGCGCTTAGATAAAACTAAAATATTTAGTTAATATATCTAACAGAATATTAGTTACTATATATATTTTTTTAAATAGTAACTATACTAAATAGGTTATTAGTACTAATTTTATATATATTTATAAACTCTAGATAGTTATAGCGTAAAGTCCTATTATCTTAAAACTTACTAATAGTAACGTTATAGGTAAGATAATATATATAGCTAAGGTATATATAGTAATTAGAAAATATATTAATAAAAACTAGTACTAGATTATAGATATTATTAATTATAATATATATATTTATATATTAATTGAATAAAAGGGTGTGGCTGCAGTGGCTGTGTAGGCGACTAAAAGGGGTTTTAAAAAAGGAGGAGTATGTATATGCCTTTATACTTAATATATTAAAAAAGTTAGGTAAGGCTAGATCGAAAAAGGTATAGCGCCGCGCTAGTGCGCTTGGCGCGCCCCCCTAAAAAAACGTTAAATTGAAAAATCTAGTACCGACACTATGTTCTTCTTTAGAGGACAGATGTGCAGGTGGCAATTAATTATAATATAATAGTTAGATAATTATTACTTAAAGCCTATTACCCTTTATATAAGTAAAGCGAAAGAATAATAGTATTTAAATTAAACTATTACTATAGTAACTATCTATACTAGTTCTTACCTATTAAAGTAACGTATAACTAGTAGAATAATAGTTATACTAAAATAATTACACTAAAAAATAAGAATAGTATTAATATAATAATTATTTTAGCTAAAGCTATTATAAATATAACTTATTATAACTTAAATTCTATTATCTAGATATTACTAAAAGACTAAATATATTTTAAAATAAGTAATAACGCGGATAATATATAACGTATTTATATAATTTTTATAAAAACTAAATAAATTGCTGCCGCAGCTACGTAAGCTAACTTTAATAAGTTTTATTTAAAACTTAATTAACTATATCCTATAATTAATAAAATTAAATAAAGACTACTAAAATAATTGTACTATATTACTAATTTATAAAATTGTAAAAAAGTTATAAAGTCGTCTCTGCGTTACAGGGGGGGGACATTGGGAAAAGAGTAATCTAAAAATTGCCTTTTTTAATATAATATAACTTTTTAGTTATAAGGCCTAAAAATACGCAAAAAATACCGTTTTAAAGAGAAAGACTAGCAGATACTATTCACCTATTCAGCGGCTGCTTACTAAGGGGTTCAGGGGTAAAAAAAATTCAGTGAATATAGACAATTTTTAGAGTCCTACTTTAGGCTATTATAACTTTTTATTTAACGTATAAAATTGGCTATTTTTTATATATATTATACTAGTTTCTATAATATATAAGTATATAAAGTATTTTTATATATTTATATATTATTTATAGAACTATATATAAAAGTCACTTTTTTAAATTTCTAATAATAAACTGGTAATAATAAATTACTAATACTTAGTATAGTAGCCCTTAGCTTCTATAACCGCCTTATAACAGTTAGAAAGAGATAAAATACAGTTATTAATAACTTCTTGTAGTATATTCTACTACTTTTTATTAATAACTCTTTTAAAAGCCTCTATACTTTATATACTAGATCCTACCCCTAAAGTAGCCTTTTTATTTTTATTTAGTCCTTGTTTTAAATAATCCTATATATTTTCTATAGGGGCTAAATCAGGACTATAGGCTGGGTGAGGAAATAGTTTAATTTTATTATTTTTAAACCAGTTTAAAACGTCCGTTATTTTATAAATAGGTACGTTATCTTGTTAGAATTGCCAACCTAAATTAATATTAATATAAAGATTATAATTATAATATAATATAATAATATATATATATATATATTATTATATTATTAAAACAAGGGGTAAAAAAGTATTATAAAACTTACCCCTTTTTATATAGGGTTTAAGCTCAGGTATAAGGACTTTATTTATATAGTCCTTATTAGTATAAGAAGTAGAAGAATTAGGTGTTTTAATAAACACTAAATTACTTCTACCTTCTACCTAAATTGCACCCCAAACTTGTAGGGTAAAGTCTCGGCCTATAAAATAATTAATATAAATAATATTAAAAAACTAAAACTATAGCTTAAAAATATATAAAAAGTTAAAATAGCTTACTTTATAATTAGCTAATAGCCAGTTCTCTTCCAACTCTATTATTACCCCTTTTTCTATAATATTGTCTATTCTCTTAACCCCTTTTTATTGCTGACTTATTAGAAAATATTATTTTTTTAAAGTTTATATTTTTAATATTTTTTAATTGTTCTTTAGCGTATTTTACTCTTTTTTTAGCGCTTTGTTTATTTATTATTAGTTTTTTTTTACTTATATTAATTGTATATCCCTCTTTTTTTAAAACTCTTCGTAATTGTCTAGTTGTAATCTCTAAATTATTTTCTAATAGTATTCTTTTATTTTCTTTTTTAGGACTTCTAGTTAAGTCTCTATTAATAACTCTTTTATCTCTTTTAGTTAACTTTTTTATACCCCCTGTATGAACTTTTTTTATATTATAATTCTTTTCTTTATTGTTTTCTTTATTCTTAATACGTTGGATAGTATTATAAATAGTCTTTTTAGGCTTTTTTAAAGTAGAACTAATTGTAGAAATAGAAGTATTTGCTTTTAAAAGTAAATTAACGTCGTATTTAAGTTTTGAAAGATTTGGTGCCATTTTAAGAGAATAGGAGTTTAAGTTTATAAAAGTCAAAAGATATTACTATATACTATAATATTAATAATATATTACGTGATTTGTGATTATATAAGCCTTGGCACTATTTTTATAATTAATATAATTATATTATTAGATTACTAATATACTTCGAAAATCTAGTTACGTGACCTAGACTAGGCCTAAAAGGGTATAGTTAAAATTTTAGTTAAATATATTTACTAACTAAAAAGTTATAGTAACCTAAAAAAGCGGTTAAAAAAATTACTATATTTAGATAATTTTAATTTATTACAGGTAATTAATAATTAGTAACTAAAATCCTAGTAATAATCTCTGTAATTTTCTCTTTAAAACAGTATTATTTTCGTATTTATAGGCCTTATAACTAAAAAGTTATATTATTTTAAAAAAGGCAATTTTTAGATTACTCTTTTCCCAATGTCCCCCCCCTGTAATTAGGTATTAACTATAAAATATATTTAAAAAAAGGTAGTTAGCTAACTGTGTACTACTATTTTAAAATATTACGTAAAGAGGCTAAGGTAATTAAAGCTTATATATAGACTAAAATAGTAAAAAAATATATTTATAAAAGTAATTCTCTATTTACTGCTCTATTACTAATTATTAAAACGCCTAAAGGCGGTATCCGTATATATATTAATTATTACTACCTTAATAAAATTATAATTAAAAATCGCAACGCCCTACTAAAGTTAAAGAAAATACTTATATATATAAATAAGGCGTATATTTTTTTAAGTTTAATATTATTATAGGGTTTAATAAAATTTAAATTAAAAAAAGTAATAGGTATAAAACTACTTTTTTTACGCGATTTAGTTTATTTAAATATATAATTATAACCTTTAGGCTGTATAACCCCCTAGGCACCTTTTAATAATATATTAATTAGTTATTATATAGGTATTTAGATAACTTTTATTTAGTTTATTTTAATAATATTATTATTTTTAGTAAAAATAACTAAAATTATAAGTAGTATTACCTTAAGGTATTATATAAACTTTATAAAGTAGAACTGTATTTTAATATTAATAAATATAAGTTTTTAGTTTAACGTATTAGTTATTTTAGTATAATACTATTTATAAATGGGCTAAAGATAAATTTAGCTAAAGTTAAAACCATTATAAAATAGCGGCGACCTAAAATAATTAAAAATATTTAAACGTTTATTAAGTTTATAAACTTTTACTAGCAATTTATATACTATGTTTTTTAAGTTATAAGACTACTAATTAAGCTAACGCGTAACAGTGCTATAGAGAGAATTATATTAATACTAACTACTAAAAAGGTTTTTAAGTAACTTAAATACGCCTTTATTAATATTTTAATACTTACTTACTTTAACTCTAACGTGTATATAATTATAGAGACTAATATATATAATTAGATAATTACTAATATACTCTTTTAGTATGAGAACGGCGTTCTATAACCTATTACCTTCTTTTTAATAAAAATAAAATCTATAAAGCTTAACTATTCTATTTATAATAAAAAGCTTATAGCAATTATCTACGCCTTTAAAGAGTAGTAATTTAAATATATTAGTACACTTAACCCTGTAAAGGTATTTTTTTAATTATAAGACTTTAGAATATTTTATTAAAAAGTAAAAGTACGTCTAGACCTTAATTTAGGGGTATAAACGTAGTAAAAAAATTTTATTAGATACTAAACTATGTACGTAATAATTAAAAGCTAATTTATAAAAATTAATTTTAAAAAATAATATCTAGTTAAATAGCTGCTTAATTAAATAATAAGTATACTAGTAGGCTAGCGGTTAGTATTAAACTAGTAGTCTATATTAGTAGGTACTTAGCGGGTATTATAGAGAGTAGGTAATATAACGCGATTATTTATATATACTATATAATAGTAAACTTTTTCGACACATTGAGTATGAAGGCATACATATACTCCTCCTTTTTTAAAATCCCTTTTAGTCGCCCCGAGCTACCACAGCCACACTATTTGTTCGATTAATATACAAATATATATATAATAGTAAAAGAACTATATAAGAACCCCTATAACTTTTTTATTATTAAAGTTACTTAATTATTATATTTAATACTAAAGAGTTTAAATAGTATCTACGCTTTACTATTAAAACTAATAAGATATTAAGAGATAAAATATAAGTAAGCCCTTTATATAACCTCTATACGGCTATAAATAAATACTTATACTTTTACGCTTTATAAATTACTAAATTAAAAATTAAAAATATTAAATTATATAAAAGTAACTTTATCTAGCTTAGGTAGCGCGTATATTTTTTTTAGCTAAGTATAGTAGCTTTTACTATATTTAAAATTAATATTATTGCCTAAGTATATAGTAACACGGCCGTTTATAAGTAGTATATATACTAAATAAATACCCTTACTACCTTATATAATACTATTAATAGATTATTTTAAAAATATATAGTAATCGTTACTAAAAGTATAAAAAAAGCTCGTAGTATACTATAGGGATAGAATTTATAACTTTAAGTTATAGTTAGAGTAAATATAAAATATATACTTATATATATATAAAAAAAGGGACTAGGTAAAAGTAAAAGTATAAAAAAATTACTAAGTATAAGTACTTATAGTAGACGGCGGCGGTAGTAGTAGTAGTATTTTAAAATATATAATTTTTAAATTATAACTAGCAGAGGCGCCTAAAAAGGCTTAAATTAATTAGTATTTTACTAGGGATCTTTTATTAGAAGCAAAATTATTCTTATAAAAAGAAAGTTAGTAAAGAGGTTATTATTATTAGGTTATTAAATATTAGAGAAAGGTACTAGTAATAGTAGTAGAAAAAGTTTATACTAAGGGCTTTAGCACTTTAAGAGGTATAATATTATAAAATTAAATTAAACTGTATTAAATAGAAACTATTAAAGTAATAGTAAACTCTATATATTAATTCTAGCAAATATAATATAATTTTATACTTAGGTTACCTAAGTAGAGCAGTTTTTCGCCTCCTACTTAAAAGGATTAGAATATTTTATAATAATTAAATATTTAAATTACCAGTAAGTATAATAGGCTAAACTTTTATTAAAATTTAATTTTATAATTAAATATAGACCCGGTAAGAAAGGTATAAAGCCTAATATATTAATATAATAAACTAAAACTATTTCTATAAATATATATAATAATTAAATATAGTACTAATAGTAGGTATTATTATTTTTTAAATAATATAAATTATCTATATATATTGTG
The DNA here is from genome assembly GCA_030770415.1 of Pleoardoris graminearum. NCBI lineage: Eukaryota > Fungi > Ascomycota > Dothideomycetes > Pleosporales > Didymosphaeriaceae > Pleoardoris > Pleoardoris graminearum. The sequence continues at coordinate 73,330 of JASEKS010000289.1, forward strand.
TACGCTGTGTATAATAGTAGTTTCTAATACACTATATACTTAACTAAAATCTTAATAAATATAATAGAGTTAAATACTATAAACTTATTTTAATAAGTTTATAAAATTAGCGAAAAACTATTTATTTTTAATAGTTAAAAAAAGAACGCTATTTTAAAACTTTTATTAGAAATTAGGGTAGAGTAGTAATATAGTATAATATATAAAATAAATTAGGTATATATTATTTATAAAAGAAAAGGATAAATTACTATTAAGCTAAAGCCCTATAGCGTAGATTATATATCCCTTATTATATAAATACGCTCCTATCTAGAACAGAAATACTTAAATTATAATATTATTTTTTTTAGGACTACTCTCGGCCTAAAAATAAATAATATAAAAATATATAGCCTAAGTATACCTATTTAGTATCTTTTAAACTATTTTAGTATAATAGTATTAAATATTAAAATTAAGTACTTTTTTTAAGATCTTTTTTTGCGGGTTACTATTTAGTAATATTTAGTACTATTTATTTTTTACAATTTTTATTAGATATAGTTAATTACGTAATAAGCTAATTAATAATATTATTTTATTAGTACTAGCGTCTTAGCGCCTTTAACTATAAAATTAGGTTTTAGTAACTTTCGCTCCTATTTTTTACTTTAATTTTAATTTTTTTTTAAAAGTAAGTATTTTATATAAGGGGTAAAGTAGTAGGATTTAGTACTAATTATACTATATAGTTATTTTAAATTATAATTAGCCTTTCTTTATTATATTTTAAACTATTTTATTAAGTTCTAGTCTATACTACTATAATATTTTTTAAGTATTATACTCTTAAGGATTTCCGCGTTAAGTTAACTAAAAAAAATAAATAATAAACAGAATTATCCTATATTAGTTATATTAAAATTATAGTAAAATATAGTATCTTAGATAGTAAGTATTAGTATTTAATAAACCCTAATATAGATAAGTAAAAATTATTTATATATAATAGCTACTAAATAAAGATTTATTTTACTTATTTTTATAAGAACGCCGCTTATTATATAGTAAATACTAGTTTAGTACTATTTAGTGCTATATAATACTAATTATACTAATTAGTTACTATATAATAAGTTTTAGTATTTAAAGTAACTTAAAACTACTATTAGTAAGGTTTTAGTTAATAATAAGAATAATTATTTTTATTTAGGCTAAAAGGTATCTAATAAACGCCGTACGAGATATAAAACTAATTTTATAAAATATAAACATTAAGTTATAAATTTATACTATGTTAAGTACTCTATAGTTTCTTAGAAAGGCTAATTTTAGTATATAGCTAAGCTTACTACTTTTATACTTTTTAATATAATTAAAGCGTGTAAACAGATCCGGAATAATAATAAAAAAACTAATAAAAAAGTAAAATTTATCTATAAGCGTATTATAGCAGACTTAATAAAGTAAGTAAATAGTTTATAAGAATTTAGGGTAATTTAGCGCTAATTATTATATAGCAGTAATATTAGATTTTTTAATAAATTTTACGCGTATAATAGTGCCTTTTACTTTTTAAATAAGTACGTAGAGTCTAGTATCCTCTTTTATAGTTATAGCTATTTAAACTCGGCCTTTAAAAAGAAGTAAAAGCGTATTAAGGCTAAAGATAACTTTAATAATTTTTAGTTAAGTTTTAAAAAGAGTAAAAAGGGCGTAAGTATTTTTTATAGTAATATAATAGTATAGTTTAGACTAATTTAGTACTATTTAGTATACTTAATTATTAATATATTTTTTAAAAGTTTAGTATTTTTTATACAGTAGCTTTAACTAGTTTAGAAATTAAATAAAACTATTAAACTATTAATTATACTATTTAGCTCTAGACTTAAGTCTAGGCTTTTATATTATTTTTTTTATTTATTTTTTTTACTATAGTAACTAATACGCTTTTTAAATTTTTAGTTTTACTAGTTTAGGTTTTATATTAATTAATAATAATAAGTATAAAAAGGTTATATATTTTAACTACTAATTTAGTACTAATTATTATAGTAAAAGTAGAATAACTAATTTTATTAAAAGTTATAACTATTAGAGGCTTCTATTCCCTAGTAACTTTTTTTAGAAAATAGGTAGTAAAAAGTAATATTTTAGTAGGTCTTAAATAAGTAGTTAAATAAGTTTATAGTTTTTTAAGTCCCTATAGTTATTACTATAATAGTTAGGCTTTTAATATAGTAATTTAGGCTAGATAGTACTAATTTATAATAATTATAGTTTTTATTTTACTATAGTATATTTATATATTTTTTATAATTTTTTTATTATACTATTAAACTATTTTAACTTTTAATAGGGCTATTTACGTTACTAAACTTTTTATAAAAAATACGTATAAAACTATAAAAATAAAAAATAATAATTTTATCTTAATTAGGGAATATAGTTTTAAAGTAGTTTATTTTAGACTATTAGTCTACGCTAAGGGTCTTTTTAGACTAATTTAGCGCTTATAACTACTAAAAAGAAAAAAAATAACTCTTTTAACTTTTTTAAAGTCTATATACAATTATTTTAAACTAATTTATTTTTTTAAAAAACCGGCCCCGGTCTTATTATACTAGTATACTTTTAAGTAGATTATTACTTTTTATAAAAAGTCTATCCTGCTTTTATATTATTTAGTTTAGTAGAGTTATTTTAAATCTTTTTAAAGTAATTTTAAATTATTTTTAAAACCTTTTTAATGCTTTTATATTAATTAAAATTTTTAATTTTTAAGTGTTCTTTTTATCTAAATAGTTTTACTATTTAATAAGATATTTTTATTAACCAGACTCGTTATGTTTATAGTTTATAATATATTTTATATTATATATATTATTACTAAATTAATATAATATATTAATTATTAGCTTTTACTTATACGGTAGTGTATCTTAAGATTTATATAATTTTAATAAGAAAAAATAAAAAACTAAATAGACTTATTTTAGACTTATAAGTTTAATTTTATATATAGTAGGTAGACTGTCTATATATTTAATTACTATATTAAAATTTAGCTATTTTTAGTTAATTTTTTTACTTAGTCTTATAGATTATATATAATAATTTAAATTTTAAACCTTATTTCCTACTTTTAGGTTTAGTAGGAGACGTTTTTTATTTTAAAATACTTTTTAATACTTTTATATTACTTTTAGTTTTTATTTAGCTTTATTATAAATATTAATAAGTTTAGAGGCTAAGTAAAACGTTTAAAAATTTTTTCTTTTATTTAACGCCTATAAGGGCTAATTTAGCTTTTTTAGACTATATCTATAGTAGACTTAAAAGAGTGTATATTTAATAATAAAATATTAACTATTATTATACGTAAATTCCGTATAGGAGATCTATAATACTTAATTATTTTATTTTAGGTAATAAAAAATATATAAAAATATTATTTAAGAGTTTTATTTTACTATTTAGTCTATCTATTTATCTGTAAGTAAAAGGCGAAAGATTAAATTTACTTTAAATTTAAATAATAGTAAAAAATATTTTAATACTTTACTTATATAAGTAGACTTTTATTAGATAGTACTATTTTTAGATTTTTATAAAATTTTATAATCTTATAGATCTAGAACTAGGCTAAGTTAATATTATTTTAATTTATCCTTACTAGTACGTAATAGACTATTTTAGAGAAATAGTTTATAATTATAAAAATTATATTATAAATATTTTTAGTAAAGCGACTAGAGAGTAGATTTATAATAAAATTTATAATTACGTATTACTATAGTCTATTAAAAATAGAAAGTAAATAGAGAAAACTATATAGTTTATATATTTTTAAATTAGCACGCTAACAGCGCTTATAGTTATAAATATAATTAATAATATTTTTAAATATATTAATTTATATATATTTATACTATATGCGTTTAAGGATTTATTTTATAGTAAAATACCCTAAAAGGGGACTATTATAGTATTTTATAATTATTTTTATTTTATTTTTAGGTATATAGGGCCGTATTAGTTTTATTAATTTTAACTTAGCACTCTCTAGACTACTTAGTTATAAATTATTATTATTATTTTTAAATAAATCTAACTTTTTATTTTTTAGGTCTATTAAGTACTCTAAAATAGTTATTTTTTTTTTAGGTAAATTACGTAGCCTAAAATTTTAACTTTTTTTTATAAGCTTTAAGTTGCATTTATAGTTTATTTATATATAAATTATTATTATAAAAACCGTAATTGTGTTAATTTTTATAGTAAAAAGTTATAATAATTTTTTTATAAGTTCTATAAAGGCTGTATTACGTTTATACTTAGCTATTTTAGACTTTAGTATATAATTAGAATAGTAAAATAAAGTATTTATTAAATTTATTAACCCTATTCTATAAAATATATTAAAATTATACTTAAAGAAAAGTAAATATGATTATACCTAATACGGCAATAGGGTTTTTATTTATATAAATTATAATAAATTATTATAATCTATAAAAATCTTAAAATAAGTATTTTATAGGTATTATTTTTAGTACGTAACACTTTCTATAATAATAAAAAAATTTTTATTATATATATTATAATAGTACTACGCGCCGCTTAACTTTTTTAAATAAAAATTAATTAGCTACTACTAGAATAATTTATTCTCTTTAAAAACTAATTAGCTTAAAATAGTACTAATAGCCTTATTAAAGCCGTTAGTTTTAATTTAAGTTTATTTTTTATATTTAAAGTGCGAAAGTATTAGTACTTTAAAAAAAAATTTTTAAAATTTTTTAAAAACTTTTTTACTAGCGTCGCCTATAGCTATATAAATACTTTTCTTTTTTTTATAGCTAGCCTGCTTTTAGCGCTATCTAGCGCCTTTTAAGTTAATTTAATAAGTAATAGAGCTAACTAAAAAAATTAGTTTATAAATTTATAATAGTAGTTCATAAAGCTAATAAAGATATAAATATTATATATATAAGTAGGTTTAAGCTAGTTTTATATCGCCTTAACCCTAATTAGGTCTATTAAGAGACTCTTAAATAAAATAATAAAGCTAAAGTATTTTATAAATATAGTATACTAAAAATCTTTTTTTAAATTTAAGTAAAGTTTTACTTTACGTAAACGCTATAATACTTGTTTTATATAACTTTTATATTTTTTTTTAGTGTCTGAGAAGATAAGTATATTATTAAAATATATAATATAGGTTATATTAATTAATTTAGCTAGTATTTATAATATAAGCTATTAAAACTATATAGATATATTTATTAAACTAAAAAGTATAACTATATACTTAAAATAACTATACCTTATATAAAATATAGTCTTTTACTTATTATCTTTTATAATATAGACGTAATAGTAAGCTTTTTATAGATTAAGTTTAGTATAAATCTATACTTTTATAAGCCGGTTTAGTAATTTTATAATTAGTAAAAAAGTACTATAATTTTTAATTATAATTTTATTAAAATCTCTATAATTTATATAGAGTTTAAAGCTGCTCTCTTTTTTTTTATAAAAAGAATAGAGGCCTTAGCGGGGAATTTTAATTACTAAATTTACCTTTACTTAAGATATTCCTTTATATACTTTTTAAAAATCTCTAGTTTAGTAATTAAAAGATTATATATAAAATAATATAAAAATTAGTACTAGACTCTAGATTAATTTTTAGATTATTTAGTCTATAGTCTATAGGGATTTTAAAATTTTTATTTAAAGTTAGATCTAAAAAATTAAAATATTTAGGCAGTATAAAGTATTTTTTATACCTATTTAGTCTATTTTAGACTAAAATTTCTATTAACTCTACTAGATATACGTATACTTAAGTAGTTAAGTTATAAATAATACGCTTAAACTCTTCTACGCTTTTAAAAGTAATTTTTTTTAATAAAAGTATTATTTTTTTTAAAGTTACCTTTAAAGAAAATTTTTTAAATAGTAACGTTTATCTTTAGATTCTCTTAGTTAAACTAAAGTAAGCTAAAAAGAATTTTATATTAAAAGAGATTTGTAACTATAAATAGGATTAACTAAATTTAATTTTAATTATATAAGTTAGTTAGGTCTATTTCAGTAACTATAGTATTATAAATAGTTATATTAAAACTATTTCCTACTTATACTAATAACTTATTAAAAGTAATTACCTCTAAGCCTATCTCCTTTACTAGCTTAGTACTTATAAGATTTAAAGCGGACTTTAGGTTTATTAGGGTTTTAATATAGCTTTTATTTATAATTTTAGCCTTTAGGATAATTATCCTTTTAGGTTAGTTATATAGCTAGTTAAATAAACTACTAACGTACTTAACCTTAAATATTTTTAATAAATGGCTTATAATAGTTCCGATATAGGTAGTAAGTATTATAATTATTTTTATTTTTTTTCTTTTTCTGCCTAAGTCGATAACGTAGTCTTTTTAGTTATTTTTTTAAATTTAGAGGCTACTAACTTATTTTTATATTAGTAATTAAAAGTATAGTAGTCCTTTTTACTATAATAGTAATAAATTAATATACTAATAGAGAATTCTATTTTAGTTATTAGCCTATTAAACTAGTTAGTATTTAAATATACTTATTAGTTCTATTTAAAATATTTTTAAAATTTTATAAATTTTTTTATATTTTACGTATTCTTTCTAGGTCCTTATATTTTAGAATTACTAAAATTAATTATTTTTTATATTAATTAAAAGAAATTAGCCTTCTTTTTTATTTTAGTAATAGTATTAATTTATTATTTTTTTAAAGTCTATAGTCTAGTTTAAAGATTTTTATTTAGGTAGTTTACAAAGCTTTAAATCTATTAAAATTTTTTATTAGTTTTAAGTATAGTTAGCTTTTCTTAAAAAGGGTAGATATAGTTTAAAAGTTCTATAAAGGACTACTTAGGTAGCTAGATAATTTATTTAAAATTAATTTTAGCCTTATTAGACTGTTATAGTAGTTTTTTAAAAATATTTAGTATTTTAACTTTTAAAAAATTCTAAGTCTCTTTTTATAGTAAATTAGTACTAAGTTTTAAAATAACCTTAGCCTTTTAAATAGTTTAAAGGGAATTGTTAATATAGGTAATAGTAAATTTAACTTTTAAAATTTTTATTAGGAAATAGGTTAATAATTAGTAAAAATAGCGCTTATAATTATCCTTTTAAAAGTTAAAATTATATCTACTCTTTTTTTTATAGATATAAGAAGTCTTTAGTAGTAGTAAACGTATAGTTAAAATAAAAATTAGAGTAGTATGACTCTATAAAATAGTTAAGTTTTTTATAATTATAGCTTAATCGCCTACGTTAAAACGTTAGTAAATATTAAATAGTTACTTTATTTTTTTTAACCTATTAGAGCTAAGCGCGTACTTTTTTAAAATTAATAAATATAAAGAGTTCTAATTAAGATAAAGGTATTTAACTATAATAGTTAGTAGCCGTTTATACTTTTTTATATTTTAATAAATCTAATAGAGGCGTTTCTGCAGCTTATATAAAACTTTAAAAAACTTAAGTATTAAAAATACTAAAAGGGAGTTTAAAATTATTTTTAAATTTTTTAATAATTTTAATATTTTATAGAACTAACGTGTTGCGTATAACTAGGCGATGAAACTCTTTTAGAGCTATCAAAAAGTAAAAGTACGTCTAGACCTTAATCTAGGGATACGAACGTAGTGAGGGAACTCTATTAGGTGCTAAACCGTGTACGCAATGTCTTTTAGAGCTATATTATACTAAATTACTCCTAAAGATAAAAGAGCAATTTAAATATTAAAAATTAGGGTAGAATAGTAATATAATATAATATATAAAATAAATTAGGTATATATTATCTGTAAAAGTAAAGAGATAAATTACTACTAAGCTAAAGCCCTATAGTATAGACTATATATCCCTTATTACGTAAGTACGCTCCTATCTAAAGCAGAAATACCTAAATTATAATAACTTTATAATAATTATAAGAATACTAATAATATAAACCTATTAAGGCTACTTAAAGTAGTTAGTTTTTATAATAATATTATTAAAGCTATAGTTAATACTATAAAAAGTAGTATATATTTTATACTCTACTAGCTCTATTATAACCTTAGTATTTATATTAAACTATAAATCTATCGCGTAAATAATAATTTATTATATATTAATAGTAAGGTTTTTATATCCTATATTTATATACTAATCGAACAAATAGTGTGGCTGTGGTGGCTCGGGGCGACTAAAAGGGGTTTTAAAAAAGGAGGAGTATATATATACCTTTATTTTTATATCCTATAGTAATAAATTTTAAATATACTTTTAATTTTTTAACACATTAAGTATAAAGGTATATATATACTCCTCCTTTTTTAAAACCCCTCTTAGTCGCCCCGAGCCACTATAGCCACACAATTTTTTCGATTAATATATAAATATATATAAATATATTTAAATATACTTTATATAACTATACTACGATAGCTACGTTACTAAAAATAATAATAAGTATAAAATATATATATAACTATTATAATATTATTACTAATTATACTATATAGACAGCGTCGCCTGTTATATATATAATTATTTTATTTATTTTACAGTAAAATTAAAATATAAAAATAAGTTTAGTTTACTATATCTACTATTTATATTAAATATATATTAGATAAGTACATCTATTAATTTTATTACGCTACTACTTAAAAGCTATTATAATAGTTATAATTATAGATATATTATAGTTTTAATTAACTAACTATTTAAAAAGAAGAAGTTTATATCTTTAACGTTTCTTAATACTAAAGCTTATATTTAGGCGTTTATTAAATACGTTTAGTATATAGAGGGGTATTTATTAAAACTTATAACTAATTATAGTATATAATTTATATTTTAGTTTTAGAAATAACTATATAAAAGAGTTAGTATAACGCTAAAGTTATGTATAGCCTTCTACTTAGAGATAGGTAGATAAATAAAAATTACTAATTAAATATTAAAAGCTTATTTATATTATTTTATTAATTATAAATAAAATAACTAAATAAAGTTATTACCTATTATATTTATATATTAATCGAACAAATAGTGTGGCTGTAGTGGCTTAGGGCGACTAAAAGGGGTTTTAAAAAAGGAGGAGTATATATATACCTTTATATTAGTTGTTATTACCTATTATTAAGTTTATTTTTCGACACATTAAGTATAAAGGTATATATATACTTCTTCTTTTTTAAAACTCCTTTTGGTCGCCCTGAGCCACTACAGCCACACTATTTATTCAATTAGTATATAAATACAAATATATATAAAGTTTAAAATAAATAGTAGTATTATATTAATAAATATAATACTATTTAAAATTATAAAAAAAATATTTATTACGTATAAGTACTAAACCATCTAGTATACTACTAAAAAAAATAAAAGGTAATACCTAATATATAAGCTATAAATAGGCTTCTTATATACGTTAACTATATAAAATAATAACTACGTCTAGTACTAATATAGGTATAAGTAAAAATAAAAAAATATATTAAAAGTTAATAACTACTAGCTCTAAAGATCTATTTAGATAACTAAATTATATTTAACGTATATAATATCTATATACGTTACTCTAAAAAACTAAAAAGTAAAAATCTTAAACTATTTAAAATTATAAATATTTATAAAAAATAACCGGGTAACTGCTGTAGTATAAACTAGACTTTTAAATTTAACTTTATTAGTTATACTATACTTAAAAATGTTTATCTATAATTCTATCTATAGTTACTTTATCTATAGGATATAATACTACTATTAAAATAGTAATAAAAACTATAAGAGCTAGTTACTATAAAAGAAAATCTACTAGTTTATAATATTAAAGTAATACTTAATTATAAGGTTAATAAATATATAATTAACTTTAATATAAATTATAAAGGCTTACTAAAATTCTTTATTAATTAGAAAGATTTTAATACCCTTAACTAATAACTTTACTTTAATATTATAGGCTATTAAGAATACTTTTTTTTTGTAATAAAGTTGCTATTAGTAACTACTTAATTAGAAAAGAGAGTATTAAATATACTATATAAACTAACAACTAGCTCTTAAAAGATACTATACTAAGCCTAATTAAAAAAGATAGCACTAAAATAGGCACGTAATAACTACTTAATAGTACTTAATAGATTTGTAGCTTAGTATAATTTATTACTCTATATAGTAACTTATACTAGTATATCTACTATTATAAACTAATACTAAATAGATATTTATAAAGGAAAAAATATTAATATATTATAACTATAGTACGCGTTACAGCGTCTAAAGTATTATTTTTTAATAATAGTATACTATTACTTTATAACTAAAATATACGCTCTTAGTACGTTAAAAAATAAAATTTTAGTAAAATATATATACTAAACTTACTCTAGCCTATACTATAGAGTATAATATATACTTTAAGCTTTTAAATTAAACTAAATAAATAAAAAACGTAAAATAGTAAGTATATTTAATATAACTAATATACTATTACCTATTTTTATAGGCAACCTATAAAAGTCTATACTAAAGTAAAATAATTTTATTAATATAGGCGTAGACTTAACTGCGTATAAAAAGAAACTATAATATTTTATAAAAAAGTTAAAAATTCGCTATTTAGGGGTACTACTAAATAAAAAAATTATACTAAAACTATTATAGCTATACTACTATACTTTTTTTTTTTTTTTTTAAAAAATAAGTCTTTTATATTAAGGCTACCTAACTATTTAAGGAAAGTACTTTATCCCCTAAGCGATTTAATAACCGGCTCTTTAAGTAACTAAATAACTAATATAGGCTAGTTAAGTAACCTATACTAGAATTTAATTAATTACTTATTTAGGACTAGCGTCCTTCTTATTTAGAAATAGTTTAATACTAATTAGGTTAGTTCGCCACGCTAACCTAATTAAGTAATTAAACTAAACCTATTTAGGAAATTAACTAGCCTAATTAAATAATATAACTAAATCTAATAAGGTTAAGTCTAAAATCTAATAAACTAATTAATTAAATAGTAGATTAAAGTAGACGAAAACGAGATTTAAACTCGTAGCCTATAATATTACTATTATAGGTAGCTAAATGTATTATCTACTAAGCTATATACCCTCTCGCCACTACTATACTAAGTAATTAATAAATAGGAGTAAGTTACTTACTATTAATAATAACGCTAATACTAATAATTATAGGGCGCTAGAGTAAGAAAATAGTATAATTCTTTAATAAGTAACTTAGTATATTAAAAGCTATAGTTTATAATATAAAAAGTATATATAATCCTAATTAAAATAATATAAAGTAAAAGTTACTAGTATATAGAGGAGCGCTATAGTTTAATACTATAAAGAACCTCTAAAGGTAAGTAAAAAGAGGTTTCTAAAGGAAGGATCATAGATAACTAGTATAAGAGAATATAAATAAATAGTGTAGTATATAACTAAATAAAATAAAATATTTTATATTAATTATTTTATTATAACTCTAAAACCTCTAGGTCTCTATTAAGACTAAAGAATACTATATAGAATACTACCTGTATTATTTATAAATATTTTTATAATTAAGTATTTGAGTATAAAGGCATGCACATACTCCTCCTTTTTTAAAACCCCTTTTGGTCGCCCCGAGCCACCACAGCCACACTATTTGTTCGATTCATATACAAATATATAATTAAGTATATTTTTTTTAAAGGCTTATAATATATAAATAGCTATTACTTAGCTTATAATAAATAAATAATAATAATAAATAAACGATCGACTGAAAATAATAAATAAATAATTAACTAATAATAATAAATAATTAATTAACTAATAATAATAAATAATTAATTAACTAATAATAATAAATAATTAATTAATTAATAATAAATAACAGTAAAAGACTAATAATTAATAAATAATAAAATATAATTAGTAAATAAGTTATACGATAAAACTATAAAGATAATATAATTTAGTATAAATGGCTTTTTTAAAGGTATAAGTAGTAAATAAAAAAACTATATTTATTTATTATACTTATAACTCTAATAGTTAGATTATAATAAAAACAGTTCTATAGCTTACTATTTAAATAATTATACGTTTTACCGCTCTAAAAAAAATATTTTATTTTTATAAGTATCTAACTCTATTCTATTATATAAAAGTTAAGAATTATAAAACTAATTATAAAGCTTTAAAAATAAAACTTCTTAAAAGGGAAAATAGAGTTATTAATATAAAAGTACCTTTTATTTAAATATAAGTACTAAAATAAATACGCCTACGCTAGCAAAGTAAGCGTCTTAGTATATACTTTTATTTTATTTTAAAATACCTAGCGAGCTCTCTATATATAAATTCTTATTAAATATTATTATTTAATATTTATTTTTTAAGCCTCTGTAATAGTAGTATATATACTTAAAAGGTCTTTTATATAGTAAATTTTATTTTATAGGTAATTAAAGTAATAATTAAAGAAAATCTAAGAATAATAAGGGTAGTAGGTAAAATAGGCTAGTTTTATAAAATAGAGATTTATAAAAAGAGCCTATAGGGCAGCGTTAGTTAAGAAGATAAAGTAAAATATTATAAAAATAAAAATGTAACATAATAGGCTTATAAAGTAATTAAAAATTAATTAAAATTTTAATATATATTTATATATTAATTAAACAAATAGTGTAGCTATAGTAGCTTAGGGCGACTAAAAGAAGTTTTAAAAAAAAAGGAGTATATATATACCTTTATACTTAATGTGTTAAAAAAGTTAGGTAAGGCTAGATTAAAAAAATTAAAATTTTAAATTATAAGTATTTTAAAGGCGTTATTAAATTATAATATTAGTTAAGGTAGTTAAGGGTACCAGTAGTTTCGGCTCCAGATAAAGCTTAGATCCAGCAATTCGCATTCAAAACCTTACTTACAGGCAACACCTCGACCGTTCCGCGCGCGCCTCACCTTAACTCCGAATAGACCCGCCTCTGTCTTACTCAGCCTATGTGCAAAATCACACCCGGTTCTCTATTGCATTTTCATGCACCTGTCCGAGCGCACTGGGACAGGTCGCGCTCTGTCTTACCTAGTGAATCCACTCCCACGTACACTTTGCTTTGCATTCAATAACCCATCGACGACTACCATTCACGATAATGTCACAATCTAGCTAACGTGTGCTTACTCACCTTTTACTAGCGCTTCTTCACCCAGTAGCTCCGAGACCACCATTCTCCAAAACCAAGATCACCCGATTGCTCTTGAACACGCGACATCCGCTTCGCTCGGTCGCTAAACTCGATTCATTCCGATATACGAATGTGGATACTGTTGCTACGTTCCCGCTTCCACTGAAGTGGTCGGGCTTTATCAGCGCTTGGCGTTGAGCATGGAAATGTATGTGAGATGGTTAACAATGACTAGCGGTGGTTAGCAGGAAGAACGGTGCAGGTAGAAGATGGGTTAGGGACTGAGGGCGAGGGTCGTGCGAGGGTCGGCCGCTGCATAATGGCATGGTAGGCACGTTGACCCGAATCAAGTATACTGGGAAGAGGGAGCTCCGATGTATGAGGACTTGATTATTAACCACATACTTTAATACTACCTAGGTAGTCATATACTACTTGGACAACGGGCGGAGTGTTCAAAAATGGAGGCCAGTCTGGGGTTAAAGGAAGAGACAGGAGAGTGAAGTGCTGGAAGAAAAGAACAACAAGCAGAGCGGCATACAACGTGCTGAACCGGGATTACAGATCGTAAAAGCAGAAGATATCACCATTTACCTATGCAGTTTCTCGATATGCTGTTCATCGTAGTAATCCTACTGTCTGAAAAACGCTAGTTGGTATCTACCTTGCAAGTGTACCATGTATGTCGCTCTCATAACATCCTAGGTCCTCTTGCAATCACTCAGTATTTATGCAGCAGGTGTAGTTGCCACCTTGGCCAGACCTCCCGTACCCCTGGAGCTGAAGATGGCCATGATACCAAAACTCCCATAGAACAACACCATGGGATAGGCGACCAATCCCCTCATTGAAGTCATGCGACCTGCGCCATGTTAGCATTCTTTGCCACAACTTCCCCGAAGAACCACGTACCGACAGTGGTGAACATGGAACTCGACGAGTATGCGCACCACACGATGGCCAAGCTCGTCAGCAGATAGCCGAAGAAACCATCCAACGGCACAACAATGCCTAGTATCGCCACGAGGACCAGAGGTAGCAAACAGTATCCTAGCACTGATGCAGAACGCGGATATGTGAGGGACGAGGAGAAGTGCGAGCTGCCGCGTTGACCGTGATCTTGGCTCGCCTGCATCTCGCCAGGGGAGAGCGGTGGAGACATGAGCGACAGAATCGTATGGAGAAGTATTGTGCCCAGGACCGCGAGTCCTGCCCCACTGTCAGTACCGGCCACCTCCCATGTCGCAGCCCAACCCACCATAAATGTACCCAAAGTGCAGCTTCCCACTAAGCAGCAAACTGGTACCAAACACAAAGAAGAACAGGATCGGCCCCGCAATATCACTGTCGTCCATAATATGCTGGTCAATCCCGCCAAAAGGGTTCAGCACTGCCAGCGTCTTCATCTTTATGTGCCCAAAGTTGACCCCCAGCTCCTCCAGTAACGGCGGCTCTCCCTCGTAGCCCTCTGTGCCAAACGCCGCTAGCCAACCCGTCCGCAGCCCCGAGGCACCAACGCCCATCTGTCCGCTCACCCCTGGTGCGCTGAATCCTGCCCCGTACTGTGCCGGATATGCAGGAGCCTGCGGTGCTCCGTAGTTTGCTTGGAAGGGCGTGGAATGGCCTGAGACGGGCTGGTTCGCGAACGAGGACGAATAGAATTGAAGGTTCTGGACCGGTTGTTGGCCGTACTGCGGCGTCTGTCCGTAGCCGTACTGAGCCATTGCGCACGTTGGAGAGCTATGTGGTGGATCGAGGTAGCGATGTGCTGCAGCGTGGTATTACGTAGTGCGACGGCGGAGCGAACGTGGGGCAGGACAGGCCACGGAGGCGCGAGAAGAGAAGTTTAGCGGAGGTGGAGTTGAAAAGTGCGTAAGAGGCCTCAGCTCGGTTGAGTCGATCAGGTGTTGTTGCATGGAAAAAAGACCAAGTGCTTATTAGCGGTCGCTTCCACTCGGAGCTCATGCAGGAGCCCGCCGATTCCTGTGGATCTAGGTATGATCACGTGATCATACATGCGCCTGGACACCTGCCCCTCACATCCATTGATGCACCTGGCGACCCTTCGTCCGCTGCTCAGCATGTCGCACGTATGAGCTGTATCAATATGAAACAGAGACAATGTCATACATGCGGCAAGTCGTAGTTGAGCAATAGGTGAGATTTCGCAAGGAGCATACTGTGTAACCATGTCATGTTTCCGAAGAGAAGGCCCTCAAGAAGCGATTACAAGTAGCGACAATCCTACACTAGTCTACTTTGAACCAAGCTATGTATGGTTTTCCAAGATCGCTTCCACCGTGCAAGTGCGTAAATGAGAATCGTTTCTCCAATACTAACGCCTTGATATCAGCCTCGCTTGTGCACGACTTAGATAACAGCCATGTAAATATTGAGGGGGGTATCATGTTTCAGCAACGCTATGAGTGAAGAATACAGGACTTCAGATTGTCCAAAGCACAACCTTGACCGGCGGCACGCTTTCAAAGCATCAAGACGCTAGCGCAATGCTTACACACCGAGAATACCGCTGAACAAAGAGAGCAAGGAGGCTGTCCTGTTTCGGAAAGGACTAAAGGTCGGGCAACAAAGAACAACAGCGGCCCAAGCTCGGTTGAAAGGGTTTCAAGATGGGTGCTGCAGATTGCACCGTCTTCAAGCATATAGCTTAGTACATTTCGACCGTCCTCCTTGATGTGAAATTGCACCAGTCGCACTACGTTCGGCGTCAGTCAAGGATATGAGGCAACGGGTTCCAGTACTATGTCGCAGGTCTGGACGGGGTTTGCAGCCTATATTGCCCCATGATCCGCAACACAGTGTCTGGAAACTTGACGTAGGACTGTAGCGGTCGTACCTTGGTGGCCGAAGACGCGTCGTTATCTTCAATACAATATTCACTGCCGCATTTCGTGCACGCACGGATGAATAGCTCTTTGCAAGTTATGCATGTGTGGCCGCACCCAAAGCAATCTCGTCGAACGCCAATGACCTGCGCAGCGTTATGTTAGCATATCTCTGGGCTCAACAATGAGCACATACCTCGACGTGCTAGTTTTGGTATCCAATCCAGATGGTGGCATCTGATAGTTAGGCTCCTAAGCCAGCCAGCCATGGCGGCCGGTGTCCGGATTCCAACTACCCCATGACCTCCCAGGTATGACCATCGCCAGCACGTCCGAGGTTTGCATTGTTCGTCAAGTCAAGTCAGGCCATGTCATCCACACATGCCGTTGCTGCCTGCGCCAGCCATCATCTCGCCGACCAGGCAGCTGTCAACGCAAAGGCCCATATGTACCTTGATGGATTGCTTGGGAAGCGCAGGTCCGTCGGTTGCGGCATTCTCCATGTATTCCGTTTGTTGAAGTTCGGTGCGCTGCGCAATGGCAGACACAGTGTAGCAGTCCTCGTCCCACCACTTGTGGCATCGCTCACACCACCGGCCTTTCAGACAATCTTCGCAGCGCACGAACAGCGGCGGTGGCGTAGAGCCATCAATTGAGTGGGGCATCTGCGCTGCGCGTAGGGAGCTTGAGTGGAGTGGGATTGGACTCAACAGCGGGAGTTGTGAACTTGACGTTTGGCCGAATATAGCTGGACTCTCCGGGCACGACTGGCACTGTTCACATCCGCTTGTTCCCAAGGCTACTGTTGCGACGGCTGGGCTCAAATACGAAGCAGGATGTGGTAGCCCTGACGCCTCGCTGTCGCTGGTGCTGATGAAAGCTCTAGCCGGATCATGACGTGGACCTCTGCAGAGCACTGCATCGAAAGCGATGATATCCTTGCAAGCTTTCAGAGTCTCGGCCCATTCAACAGAGAGTCGTTTTGGCATCATTCTCCCCGAAGATTGGTACCATTTGTCCGATGTCCGTGCCAATGCAGTGCTGAGTGCTTCCGAAGACTTATGGTTCCACTCTGCGCCGATTTGTGCGCCTTGCGATGACATGACGCCTTCAGGTGAGGACGACCTGGAACCCTTCTTCGGCACATGCTCGACTGGAGCTGGCACGGACTCGCGCTTGCCAAACAGGTATATGCCCTTGATCTTTGGCGTCCCTGCAGGTCGGCTTGGGCGCACGGCGTAGCGCAACACCTGCTGCAGCTTGCGCTCGTTCAAGTGCTTGGTCTCTCGGATTGATAGGATGCGAACGTTGAACCTGTCCTCGGCAATGATTTCTCGGACGAGGTCTGCAGGGACGCTCAAGCCGTCTAGCACCAGTGTCTGCACGTTTTGCAGGATTTGACGACGCTGCAGCTTGGAGAAGACACCGCGTAACGGCCCTGCGTAGAAGTCATCCTCGGTGAGCGACTCGTCCATGCGCTCGGCGCGCCAGCTGATGCCTCCGGCGTCGAGGGGCTCATAGGGAACGATGGCTGATTTGACCGTGGAGAGATCGAGGTAGCGGAAGACGTCGGGCGAACGATGCACGATGTGGTGAAGGGCTTTTGAGGTTGCAGCTAGGGCGTATATCGAGGCCACGGGCAGGTAGGGTGCGGTCTGGCGGAGCACAAGAGAATTGGTGAGGAGGTCGGCCAAGGTGGGAGGAGCGTCGTCGACAATGAGGCTACCCATGGTGGCGGCGTAACAAGGACCGGACAATGGATGGAGCAGCCGGTGCGAGGACTCACCTGTACTATATGCCTGCTTGTTTCTTCGCAAGATGCCCGGCGGCGGGTTGAGACGTGGAGTGGTGGAAGCTGCGACTTGTTGGCCGCATCTAGGCGGGCTGCTGGTCTCACCCTCCCGGTGCCGATCGTCAGGGTCCAAGATGCCAAGCACAGCTCTACATTGGTCCTTTGCAACGCCGCCCGGCTTGGTAGTGCTAAGGCGCAGCCAAGTGCCCATGCTCCACCGTCCCTGAGACGTTGTCCCCAAACACCAAACATTGGCTGTCGAAGCGTCCATGGAAAGCGGGCCGCGGAGGCGCGCAAGCACCGACGGGACGAAAGCGGGCGGGCGAGCAGCTATCGCGTGGGGCTGCCGGGGATTTCTTAGTGAACAGAATTACCATGCATGGCAGTCTTGACTGCGGACGCGCGGCCTGGCCGTTGCCACTGCGGATAAATCGTGTCCCTTCCTGGATGCCTCCTCGAGACGATCAGGTGGCCGGGCGACTCCGGTCACCTTAGTTCGGCACAGCGCTCCAGGTGGTTTTGTGTAGTCCGCCTGGCTGTCGAGGGGTCGCACTGCTTATCGATAAACCGAAGCGGGCATTTCTAGCGGCTTCTACGTCACGCCTCGACGCCCGTCCGTATTATCTATCAGCAGTGAAGTTTACCAATCATCATATTTACGTGTCGCCTCTCTGGGCTCTCGTCGTTTCTGCCGAGATATGTACACCCTTTCGACGCACAATCCTGTACCTGCCAGCCCAGTCATGGACGCCGAACCAGAAACACCCGAGTTGACGTGGTCCGCACAGTTCACCGTTGCACACTCATCCCAAAGCGCGAAGCTCCCCGGTGACAAGATATTATTGCCGCCGTCCGCCCTCGAGCAGCTGCTCGCAGCAGCCCCGGTCGTGACGACAGAGTCGACGCGACCGCACATTACCACATTCGACCCCTACAACCCATACACATTCGCCGCCGAGCGACACGCGCGGTCGCAGCTTCAAGACCGCCACCAGCAACTACCGCATCCGCTTACGTTCCGCCTCGTAAACCCCAACAACGGCAGGGTAGTGTATGCGGGCATCCGAGAGTTTTCGGCGGAAGAGGGTGAAGTCGTGCTGAGCACCTTCCTCAGGGAGGCTCTGGGCGTGGAAGCGAAGTCTACCGAATCATCGCGAAAAGGTAGCCCTGATGGAGATTCAGAAATGGTCGGCGGCGTGGAACAACTCGAGGTCAATGGCGCACCTCTACAAATCACAGTCCATGCGAAGCAGTTGCCCAAGGGAACATTTGTGAAACTGAGACCGCTCGAGGCGGGTTACGATCCGGAAGATTGGAAGCCGCTTCTTGAAGAGCATTTGCGATCGCGCTTTACGACATTGACGGAGGGGCAGGTGCTAGTGGTCTACGGCGGACGAGCTGCAAATGGCAAACGGGAAGAATTCCGATTTCTGGTGGATGGACTCAAGCCGAAAAGAGATGGCATATGTGTTGTGGACACGGATCTTGAGGTAGACATCGAAGCGCTGGACGAAGAACAGGCACGCGAGACGTTGAAGCACATCATGGCCAAGCGACGGAGGCCACCGGGCACGTCAGAAGGCAGTTTCCCTGGTGGCCATATCGATGTTTTCCAGTCTCAGGACGGCCAGGTCTTGGACGGCGAATACGTGGACTATGAACTAGCGTCATGGGATAGGACCCAGGGTCTCGAGATCGCCTTGGGCGCGGTGAATGAAGAAGATGAGCTGGATCTCTTTGTGAGCCCCTATTCCTCGCGGCAACGAGTGCGGCCTCGAGAAGACGAACACGTTTTCGCCGACATGTCAAGCAAGTATCCCAAACGGATCTGCCTACAACCGACGAACGTAGAGCTAGAAGATGCGGAAGCAATATACATATCCATCCGCGCGTACCCCTCAATAGCGACCTCAACAGCACCTCAACAGTTCAACCTCAGTGTCTCCATCTACGAACCCTCGTCGGCCTCCGAATTAAAAGGCACGAAAGGCGTGGAGCCCACGCAGCATATCCCTGACGAACTTCAGTGCAGGAACTGCCACCAATGGGTACCCAAATCCTCCCTCTTCCTCCACGAGAACTTCTGTCTCCGGAACAACGTGCTCTGCCCGCAAGGCTGCGGCCAAATCTTCCAGAAGCGTTCCGGGACATTCAAGGAACACTGGCACTGCCCTCATGACACTTTCACTGGAAACACCCTCCTTTCCCACCGCAAGCACGATGCCGTCTTCCATACACCGCAGACGTGTCCATCCTGTGATACGGGCTTCCCATCTATACCGATCTTAGCCGTGCATAGAGTCACAGAGTGTCCCGGCAAGCTCATACTCTGTCGTTTCTGCCACTTGCAAGTCCCGCAAGAAGGCGATCCCACAGCGCCCCCAAATCCTGAGCTTCTTCTCTCGGGACTCACACCCCACGAGCTCGTCGACGGTGGCCGAACGACCGAATGCCACCTCTGCTCCAAAATCGTGCGCTTCCGCGATATGGACACGCACCTCAAGCACCACGACCTCGAGCGGCTCTCCCGCCCTAGACCTCGCCTATGCCGTAACGTAAACTGCGGGCGCACACAAGACGGCGTGAACAAGCTGGGTGATACCCGCGCGGGGACCCGCAAAAGCCAGGGACCGGGTAATGAAATCGGCTTGTGCAGTGTGTGTTTCGGCCCGCTGTACGTGTCGCTCCATGACCCTGAAGGCAAAGCGCTGCGCCGCCGTGTCGAACGCCGGTACCTGTCCCAGCTGCTCACCGGTTGCGGAAAGGCGTGGTGCAGGAACGAGTTCTGCCGCACAGGGCGCAAGAACACCACAAGCGTGGACAAGGCGGTTCCGACCAAGGACGCTATCCCGCTGGTGAAGCCGTTCTTGGAGAGCATGGACGGGCGGGGCTACCAAACTCCGCTACATTTCTGCGCAGACGAGGCGAGCCAGAAGAGGCGTGAAGTAGCGGAGATGCTGAGTGCGGAGAAAGGCATCGAAGGGAAAGGTGGATATGGCTTGGAGTGGTGCGTTGCTGCGCTCGAGGCGGAAGGGGGCGATTTGGACAAGGCTAGGGGATGGCTGAAGGGGTGGGCCCCGCAACGGAGCGAGGAGTCGTGAGCGGAAAGCATATATAGGTGGCGTTGGGGAGTGATTCAAGATAGACAGATACCCAGACAGTTAAAGCAAGCATACGAGACCACGTTCCCCAACCCCGACCGTGTCAACCAGCGACAAAGTTACCAGAAAACACATGGCGAAACTTTGCCTCGGTCCCATCGGAACTGCAAGTGAAAAGAGACGGCATTACACGCCTCAAGATGTCTACCAGTGAGTAAATTTCCAAATGCGAGTTGGTATCTTATATGCTACAAGCCTCTCGCTACCCCGACTTCTCAGGCTGTCAAGTATCCTTAACCATCCAATATGCATCTTTCCTTGAACGCCGCGCTGGAACGTCAAATGCCGCAACTCCTCGGAAGAAACCCAGAGCAGAGAGAGACCATCGCATGTCCTTTCAGACATCCACCGGATCGTACTGCCGATGTACGGCTTCCCGCTTTGCCACTTCTTCCACGTCTGGCTCTCGACCCGAAGCGTCCAGGTAGTCAATCTTTGGGAACTCGTCCACCATATGGACGCGTCCTGGCCGCCTCCCCCGGATATGCGACTTCTGTCCAATGGGGTAGAAGTACGCACCCTTCTGCAGCTTCGTATCGCGCAAGCTCTCCGCCCTATGAGCCTCTGGATCATGCAGCGCCAGCGCAACGGTGTCGCCAAAGCGATCATTCAGATTACTGACCTGGCTCTGCGTCTCGTACGTCCTTATATTCTCGTACCTGAAGAACTTCCTCGGGCGCCCGTCGTCATCGACGGTTTCATCGAACGGCAGATCAGGCGAATCCGGATCGTTTGTCGTGAAATTGCGCTTCATGCCCGCCACCTTCGAGCGGTCGGTAGGTAGAAAGAACTCGTAGTGGAACCAGGGCAGGGGTGGGTGCACCGAAGGGTCCTGTTTGTGTATCTCCGACTCTTGGATGAATCGCTCGCGGTCCTCGACCGTCTCGCCTGCCAGACGGAGGATTGAAACGTCGAGACGCGGGTCGTATGCAGAGGGATTGGAAGCGTCTTTGACGGGCGCAGCGCTGAATTTGAACATGGCGTAGCTGCCGGTGTCGGGGATGGCGTCCCAGTCTGGAAGCAGCGGGTACGAGTCCACAAGTTCCAGCTTGTCGTTGCGCGGATGCTTGGGGTTCCTCCATGCGCGCTTCTCCTCAACGCCGATGTCTGTCGGGCGCAAGTTCTCCGTCGTGTCTGGGCCGGTGTAGGCGTCTTCTGGGTATGCAAGATTGAAGCCTTTCAAAACATTGCGGGTGATGTAGATGGGGTCGTCTTCGTGGACATTGCCCTTGGTGCGCCTCTTCCGCAACCGCATGGTGTTGGACGAGTTGCTCGACTCAAATGTTACTTTGCTGCCGGCCGTGCTCGACGTGATGTACTCGGTGCGGCGCAAGAAGGAAGCGTTGGAGGCGCTGGCTGCCGACTTGCCCAACGCATTGGGCGGCCGCATCAGCGCGCGGTCGGCGGGATGCAGCTGTGGCGGGTGAGGCAGTGCCTGGATAGCTAGCAATCAGTGAGCCACTATGTCGCCCGCAGAGAGACACGGCCGCATACCGGATTCATCGCCGTCGAAGACTCCGGGAATGCCGACAAGATCGATGGGCATGCCCAGCTCCGCATCGGCCTCGATGTTCAGCGGCTGTTCTCGCGCCAGCCTCGACGCGAACCGGGCCGATGTGTACTGTCCGCTGGAGAGGCCCGTATTGGGCATGTCGAGCAGCTTGGGAGGACATGGCGGCGGGGGCAGCACGTTGGAGAAGCGTATGCGCGCAATGTAGTCCTGCTGGTAGGCCTGCGATCGCGACATGGCGCTCCGGGCGAGGCGTGGTCGGGCGAAGCTGCAGCGCGCGCCCTGCGGAAAGAAAGGTGCCCACGGGCGCCGCACGACGCCGTCGCTGCCAAGCCCGCACGGGCGCGTTCGATTGCGCAACGCACAGCCATCTCACTGCATCAGGCTAGGGGCACATCTGGAGTACGGCTAGACAGTCAATCTTGCCAGGCTAGAGACGGGCATGCTGCTTTTCAGAACGAGCGTGCTCTATATTAGGTATTCATAGTATTTGAAGCTCTCTCCCCACGTACATCTCCGTCTTCCGTCCATTATTAAGAACAAGCTTTGTAGGTGGTAGCAGCCTGCGCCGACAACGTAACCCTTCTAATGCAACTCCGAACGGTTCCCAAACACGGTAGCGCCTCCACAACGGCGACGCTGCCCACGAAATGAACACAGCACCAATTGCCGGTCCGGAGTGTCTCTCCTTTGTACTGTGGCTGTCCCATCTCACTGGGCCTTCTTTTTCAGGGCAGCCAGCTTCTTTTCCCGCCTCCTCTTCGACGCCTCCGGACCGGCCTCAGTGTCTAGGCAGTAGTCCCACCACCTGAAGCTGCTCGCGTAGTTGCCGATGAAGCGCTCGTGGTGCACGTCGTGGTGCTCGGCGCCTGCCCAGAAGGGGACGAAGTGATGCAGGCTCCAGGGGAACTCGTAGCCGCTGTGCGCGTCAATGGCCTGGAACAAGCGCAGCACGATCCAGAGGTACATGGTCAACATGTGCAGGTCACCAGTAAGCGCACACCAGAGAATGGGCGCGCTAACCGTTCCGAGGCCGAGCACCATGACTTCGATGGGAGAAGCGTACTCAGCGGCGAGACCAAAGGGCGCAGAGTACTGGTGGTGGATCTTGTGGATGTTCTTGTAGAGAAAGCCATAGTGCATGGCGCGGTGGGTCCAGTAGTGCCAGGCATCCTCGAGGACGAAGAAAACAGCGATTTGGAAAGCCATCTTGTAGATGCTCGGGAAGGGGACGCTGGTGCTCATGCCAAAGTATTGGCACATGGGGTGGAAGAACCAGATCTGCGGCAGCTCGACGGTGAAGTGGGAGAAGAGGACGAGGAGAGCACACTGCCACTGTTCCCATGCGGTGGGGATTTTGTTCTAGCGACCGTGAGACTTGGTACTGCTTCGAGTGCACAGGCGAAGCGCACCTGCTGGATCTTGTATCGCCGAAACCAAGGGATCATGTCGATGATGATCCACGGCAGCGAGCGGCCAAAGTAGACGGCCTCGTGCATGACAAAGGACATGATGCCTGTGGCGAGCACGTCGTTCTGCATGTACGTGTACCAGGCGAGCCACAGGCGCTCGGCGTAGTTGAGCGAGACATTGTACTTGGAGATCTCTTCGAACGAGCCCCAGTACGTGTCCTGCGCCATCGGCGACAGAACCGTGGTCGAGTTCCTGGGCTGGTCAGCGGTGCAGGGCCGCGATAGGAGGCACCTGGCTTGACGTACATGGTCGCGCCCTACAAAGAACAATTGCACACCAGGAAGTCGACAGCCGGGCGGCGAAGGGAAGGGCCTGCGGGACGATGCAGGAGGAAGAGGGCAGAGGCAAAGGGCGGGCTACAGTAGCTTAAACATGTCTGCTGGCTTGTCAGGGACATTTCCGTTCCGAAACTTAGCGTACGCTAGCATCCATCCTCAGCCGCCCGCCCAATCACCTTCGCCTGCGTGGGGAGATTTTCTGTATGCCGGCTGCAGCGTTCCCGGACGTGCACCATAGGGGCACATCAGCAACCGGTCGCCTCACCGTGGGCTCATGCGGTAGCGTTCGGCCGTTCCAACACACGCGACCCTCGTGGCGGTGGGGTGGCTCGAAGCATGCTCACAGCACCTCTTGATCGCCAGGGCCGACGAGTGGTGGGAAGGTGCCGAGTGCACCCTCGCTCTTGAAATTACGTGAGCGATCGAGCCCAGTGGACGAAGAAAATCTCACTCTTCGTACGGCCGTTTCCCCGAGATCCGGGACCATATATGACAAACATTGACCACAGTGGAGGGGTTACCCTGACATAGGTACGTCTCTTAGAGCGTCTGTTTCTATTTCCTACATGTCGAAACTACAGACACCAACATGACGGTGCTCCGCCTCTTAGTGATAGCTCCGTGAACGTTCATGCTCGGGTAGTGTGTACCACCACATCTCACATTTACTGCCGTGCGTAGAGCAACCTTCAAGTTTCCTTCCCCGCCGTCCCTCCTGTCCATCCACCTACCAAGCAAACATGCACTTGTTGTTCAATAACCGGCTTCCAAGCATGTCATACTCATACTTGCTGATCCAGCTATCGTTACCCGCCGGGCTAAGCCTTCCGAATACGCTCCCACCCTTCCAAATAACGACTTGCGGATCAAACTCCCTCGGCGGCGGACCTACCAAGATCTCCTTCCCATAGAATGGCCTCTGCTCTCTAAGCCGGGTTTCTAGAAACTCGCGGAGACCGGGCGTCTTGCTAGCGCCACCGACAAGCATGATACCTCCAAGGAAATCGCGAAGCTTGCGTTCGTCGCCTCTGGCGCCTTGGGTGACCGACTCCAATATAGCTTGGTCAAGAGGCACGACCGGAAGGGTCCTATCGCGCTCTTCGGCCATCTTGGTCTTCTCGAGTACAGGGTCCCGGAAGACGAGGGGTTGTTCCCCGTCACCCATAGGCGTGTCGCGGTCCGGATTCGGTGTGCTTATGCCCTCCGGTGCCGGCGATCCAGCAACAGATGACCGCGGTGTCTCATTGTCGTTGAGTCGATTAAGCGGGTTCAGTTGGCCCGGACGCTGCGAAGTCGACGCCATCGCGGGTGTGCCACCTGATTCCGGGACTCCATTGACAGACTTTCCCGCTGCGGCCTCAATCACTGCGATTTGAGCTTGGGATATCGGATCGTTTGGAGATCCATCGTAAAGATCCACTGATCGCGGGACCACCTTCCTGCGGCCCTCCAACTTCTTTGAATGATCGAAAATTGAAGGCTTAAAAAAGCCCTAACCATCGTTAGCAATAAAGTGAAGGTGTTCGCCTTAACTACTTACCATGACAGACAGCATCGTCTCATCATACGTCTTGAAGGTGTACTTCCTTGTATCCTGGCCCGAGGCGCGAAGATGGAAGTCCCATGTCTTTACGGTCACGGAGTCCTCGTCCATAGAGCAGAACTTCTGCTTCAGTTCTTCGGCGAGCAGGAAGTCGTATCTCCGCTTGAGGTTCATGTCTGCATAGGGGAAGTGGCCGTAGAGCATCATCTTGATGAACGTCTCGGTCACGTCTGCGCCTCCCATCATAAGATTGACGCGCGATTCTTCAATGCACAGACCCTCGTCAACGCAGCATATCGATGATTTTTGTGCGCCAAGGTCCACAACACAAGCGATGCCGTAGCCAGCACCGAATGTAGCGGAAAGACTTTCTTGCTGCAAGCATATCTTCCCCAGACCTAGGTCGCGCATCAAGATGTCGAGCATCATTGTAACGTAAACACGCTCGTAAAGGTCGGGAATGATGAAGACGCATTTGTAACTGCCAAGATCCCTCAGCCTGGTGATGCCAAGCTGCGACCTAAACGCTTCTTCTACTATCTTGGAGAGGTCGTGGTAGAGCTGATTCCGCCCGGTATAGTCGGCCTCATTGAAGGTCCCGTTCCGTATAGGCCAGAAGAGCTTGTACCGAGGATTCGAATTTTCCGGAATCCGTAAGGCTGCTTGTCCAGTCAAGTATTCAGGTGCTTTGCTTGGATCCTTCGGGATCTCGGTCCAATCTATTCTATCGACGTCATTGTGCTCGTTGATGATCTCGGGCGGAGTGCGACGGTTGAAATTGGTAACCAAGTCCTTGGAGTTTGGCAGCACTCGTCGTTTGTTGGATCGCATCCTTGTCCTCAGTTCAGAAGACATGGCCATGTACTGGTCTGCAAAATCCTCCCCGAACCACTTCTCCGGGAGGGCGTCTGCAGGGAGCGCGCCTTCAAGCTTCAGTCTCTTGGGACTAGGCTCCCCGTCATTCTCCTCCGACTCACTCTCCTTCCACTTTCGTGCTATTACCATCGGTACAGCTTTCGGCAGCGCGTCTGAGCCAAGGCCAATTCTGAGATTCTGGCTGCCGACATGCAGCACAATCAGCTTCGACGGATCGTCCCTAGAGTATGACAGGCCAGCCTCGTCCGCTCCCTCTTCTGTAGCTTCGGTTGTCGAGACTCCCTTTGCTAAGGCACGATCTTTGTCCCGCGCTTCTCGCACCATTCGTGCGCGCTCTTCCTCCTGGGGATATCGGACCGCAAGGTATTGTTCGTCGCGCTTTAGAAACTCGGTGTAGTAGTTCTTCTGGTTGATCATGGGAACAACGGGCCATGTTGTCTGCTCTAGATTGTTGTCTGTCCGTGCGAGGCCTGCAAACACCCGTCAGCATCCATGTAGGAAGACGTCTCTCATGCGCATACCCTCCTCCCTAAGCTGGGCTCTGCCAGACTTTTTGCCCACCATGATGGATATCCGAGGACCGCCGGCCCCGTCCTTGTGCGAGCTGCGCGAGCAACGCACAGCTACGCGGAGACGATTCTTCCGAGCGAGCGCACGCCGGCGAGGGATATGTGTCGAGCGTGTCGGCGATTGTGATTCGAGCAGTGGTTCTCAGCGTAGGTCCAGCGAGAGGGCCGCCAAGTGCGACGGCTTGGTTGCTCCCCGGCGGTGAGGCGTGCGATGCGCGCCGCAACGCTCCCTTTACTGTGCAGTCGTACTTCGAGCTGACGTCAAGCCCGCAGGGTCCAAAACAGGCGGGGTCGCCGTACTGTTTGGGGCGGACGAGAAGCTCGGCTGCGTCGTGGTGTTGAGCTCTTCGCGGAAGCCGCGACTTCGCTTCCGCCATGCGCTCGTGGTTCATGCGCCACTTGGGCAGGGCCAGCGCACGAGCTAAGCAACGATAGCAGCGCAAAAATGCGGGTCGCTGGTAGTGATAGGTGAGCGTATGAAGGAGTGAACGGCAGCAAGACATGTGCAGGCATGGATACGAGCACTGATTGGCTTTTGAATCGACTATCACGTGCAACGCTCGTGGCCGGGGACGGGGCCGTCCCTGGACCCTGGGCCGGTGGATAGTTCCTTATAGAGGAGCTGTCTTATTAAAATAATATTTTAAATTATAGTTATATAATTAAGTACTACGATTCATTTATTTTTAAATAAAGCTACGCTTCTAGTAATAAGATACTATATAATTTTTTTTATCTTTTATTATATCTAGAATATTATAGAGCCATTTTATAAAATATATTTTAATAGCTAGTAGTTAGCTTCTTTAGAATAAATATATAATACTATAAATATCATTTTATATTAAAGAAATTTTTATAATTTAGTACTAAATATTTATTTTAAAAAAAATAGACTAGATATAGTATATAATAAAATATAAATAAAATATAAATAAAATATAAATAAAATATAAATAAAATATAAATAAAATATAAATAAAATATAAATAAAATATAAATAAAATATAAATAAAATATAAATAAAATATAAATAAAATAATTATTAAAAGATAATTTAGAGTCTATATTATTAAATAAAAAACTTTTTAAACTAGAAAATTTATTTCTCTTTTATATATATATATTATAGGTTTTTAGTAATTATTCTTATATAAGTAGTTAAAATTATTATTATTTTAAAAACTGTTACGTATATAGTTTAGTATTTAATAGAGTTTTTTTACTACGTTTATACTTCTAGATTAAGGTCTAGGCGTACTTTTACTTTTTAATTATTTTAAAAACTAGTAATATAAAAAAAAAATTTTTATTAAGAAGAAATATATATATTTTTTTTATTTTTATAATATTTTTAAGTTATTTATATAACTATTAAAATTATACGTCTTTATTATATTTATATACTAATTAAATAAAAAGTGTGGCTATAGTAGCTCGAGATAACAAAAAGATATTTTAAAAAGGGAGGAGTATATATATACCTTTATAAAATGTCTTTATTATTTAATATATATATTTATATATATTTGTATTTATATATTAATCGAACAAATAGTGTGGCTGTAGTGGCTCGGGGCGACCTATATATTTATATATATAGTAATAAATAATATAATAAATAGTTTATAATAATAAATAGCTATATAGTAGCATCTTTATGGCTTTATACTATAAATAATAGTTATTACCTTATATCTAACTATTAAGTTAATCTTTTTCTAGGCAATATAGATAGTATTAAAAAGCTACTATTTATTTATATATAGTATAGTCCTCCGAATCCTCCGTCTATATCTTATTAAATATAAATATCTACTAATACTTAAGCGTATACGTATATACTTATATAATATAAACCTATACCCGCTTATCTTTTTTTTTATTAATATACAGCAGCTGCTATACTTATTTTACGCTTTACTATCTACTACTACTAGTAATAGGTTATTTAGTATAATTTAGTAATTACTACTATATTAAATACCTTTTATAACTATACCCTATCTATTATTTTTAATATAAAGTCTATCTTCTATTCTCTTCCTTTTATTATTTTTTTTTAATTAATCTTGATATAAGCTGTCGCAGCTTATTACCTTATAGTATAATTAAGCTAATAATTTTATTTATAACGTATATTTAGACGTACTATATTAGTAAATATAGTCTAATACCTTTCTTTACTATTATTATTATATACTTATCTCCCCTAGCTCCGGTAAGTAGGCAGTATATAGTATTATAATATCCCCTTTTTAGTATATTAAAAGTTTTTATAGTATTAATAACTTTATTAGCGTATACTTATATACTTAATAATAGGTATTTTATAACTACCTCTACTACTTATACGTATAGGTTATTATTAGATATATTTTTATAAATAGGTGTATAAGATATAGTTATCGTAGTTTTATTAAAGATAATTAAAAAGCGTAAAGTTACTAGTAGTATACCTATAAATATTAGCTAATTATATCTTATAAGTTATACTACTAAGAATAAACGCTGCGTTAATATACTAGATTCTATTATATAACTTTAATAATAACTTTAATAATAATATAGTAAAGTAAGTATATTATAGTAAAATAGTACTATAGTAGCCTAACCTAAAAAAAAAAAAGAGTAAAGGTAATAGTAGCCCTAGTATACTAAATTTAAATACGCTAAGCTATACGCTAAACTATATATTAAGCTATATACTATAGCTATAAGTTCAAATCCTCTACTAATTAAAATAAATAATATTTTTTTATAATTTTTATATACGCTTATTTTTTTACTATATCTAGGGGAATAACTTTTTTTAGTCTATATCTTTTTTAGACTAGTATCGTAAAGCTATACTTTACCTCTTTTTATATAATAGCTATATTTAATATTTTTTTTATAAATATTACTTTTATCTTTTATAATTTAGACTTAGATACCTTTTTTTTTATAAAATTAAACTATACTTTTAGTGTAGTATCTATATTTTTTAAAAAAATAATTACTAGTAATTATAGGAATCTTAGTAAAATAGCTCTATAATATTTTAAATATAATAATAGAAAATAAAAATAGTGCGTAGTTATATATTAATACGTTATACTAAAAACGTATTTATTATACTTAGTTATAATAAGTTAAAATAGTAATATATAAATAAGTATTATTTTTTAATCTAGTACTAAACACTTATTTAAAAAAAAAAAGTAATATATCTACAGTATACTATAGGGTATTAATATATACTAGCGCCCTCGCTACTATATATATAAGATAATAAAAAAAGTATATATTTATATACTAATTAAATAAATAGTGTGGCTGTAGTAGCTCGGGGCGACTAAAAGGGGTTTCAAAAAAGGAGGAGCATATATACTTTTATAAAAATATATATATATATATAATTAATAGTCTACTATACTAAATAGCCACTTATACATTTTACTAAATATCTATAACTATACTATAGATAAATAACTTTATAAAAGTAATGTATATAGTACTTTCTATATAACTAAATATATTTATATATAGATATATTTATATTTATATAGTAATCGAACAAATAGTATAACTATAGTAGCTTAGGGCAACTAAAAGGGGTTTTAAAAAAGGAGGAGTATATATATACCCTTATACTTAATATGTTAAAAAATATTTTTTTATATTAAATATTCTTCTACTAAAAATCCTTAAAACGCTTTAAAATACTATAATAAGTCTTAACCTAAATAGGCAGCTAGGCGGTATAAAATAAATAGTAAAAGTAATTTTTTTAAACTACGCCTTTATAGAGGGAATAGTCTTTATAAAAAAAAATAGGAGAGTATATACTATACCTATATAATTAGTACTATAGCTACGGCTATAGCTATAGTAATAGTAATTATTATTAACCTATATAGTAGGCTATATTACTAATAGTAACCTAAACTATATTTAAACGTAAAAGTAGTAGTTCTTAGCTATATTAAATAATTAAAATACTTTTAACCATATAAAGTTTAAAGATAAAATATTACAATATATAACTATACATCTAGTAGTAAATATTTGTATTTGTATATTAATCGAACAAATAGTGTGGCTGTGGTGGCTTGGGGCGACTAAAAGGGGTTTCAAATACGCTGGTTGAACGGGTTGGGGTTGGGTTAGGGTTGGGTCGCCCAACCCAACGACGGGTTACTAAATAGATTACGTAATTTATAACTTTTAAATCTAAAAAAGCTTTTAAATATAAATTTACTATTTTCTTTATAGTATATTAAAATTTTAAATATATAGCATTTATATTACTTAAGTTATAAAGGTTTAAAAAAGTAATATAGTTTTTAGAAGTTTACAAAATTTTATTATAACTAAAATAACTTACGTAATAAATAATAAAATATAATAAAACGCAGCCCTATAGAATAGTACTAAAAAATAGCTATTAAAATATATAATTTTTATTATTATAACTTATATAATAACTAAAATATTTAGTAACCCGTTTAGTAACCCTAGGCTAAATTATGCGTTGGGTTAGTCTAGGTTAGCCTAGGGTTACTAAACGGGTTACTAAATATTTTAGTTATTATATAAGTTATAATAATAAAAATTATATATTTTAATAGCTATTATTTAGTACTATTCTATAGGGCTGCGTTTTATTATATTTTATTATTTATTACGTAAGTTATTTTAGTTATAATAAAATTTTGTAAACTTTTAAAAACTATATTACTTTTTTAAACTTAAATAACTTACCTAATATATAATAAAATATAATAAAACGCAGCCCTATATAAAAATAAAAATAAATAGCTATAAAACTATATAATTTTTATTATTATAGCTTATATATTACGTAATTTATTTAGTAACCCGTCGTTGGGTTGGGCGACCCAACCCCAACCTAACCCCAACCCGTTCAACCAGCGTAGTTTCAAAAAAGGAGGAGGTCTAGTAGTAAAATAGCTCTAAAATATAAGAGACCTAGTAGAGAGAGTACTAGTAATAATATTCTAAAAACTAGTCCTAAGAATAGGCCCTAAGAACTAGTCCTAAGAGTTAAAAAAGAATATATAAGAGCTATATATAATATAGCAAATATAATAGATAAATAAAATAGGTAAATATAAAAATAAATATAACGATAATATATAAAAAAAAAAGAGAATAGTATTATAAAATACCTATAAGTATAGGTAAAATAATATATACTAGTTTAGATATAAAATATAATAATTTAGATATAAAGGAAATAGGTAATTAGTACTAAAAAAAATAAAAAAGTTTCTTTTTTATTAAAAAATACCTTTTAATAAGTACTACTATTATAATCTATTAAACTCGACTATTCCAGTCGAGTTTATTAGATAACGTTATTAGTATATTATATATTAGCCCTTAAATAATAAATATTTTATTACTACTTTTTTTAAAATTATTATTTTTAATTTAGTATGTAAGAAATTAAATTAATATAAAAAAATCTTATAAAGAGTAAAAAATTTATAAATATTATTTTATATTATATATTTAATTTTTCTTTAATAGTATATAGTTATTGTACGTAAATTATTAATAAAAATTATATTTACTATAAAGGTATTTTAGTAAAAAAAAATTTTATAAATAGTTAAGCTGTTTAATTATAATATCCTAAAAGTTACTTCTAATATTAGAGATTATAATAAATAAAAAAAACGTTAGTATTAGTATAAATATAAATATAAAAATATATTAGTTAAATAAATATAGATTTAATATATATATATATATTATTAGTATCTACTATAATTATTATTATAAAGTAGTAAAAAAAAATATTTAAAATTCTATTTTTACATATTTTATTTATATAGTATAATTTAATAATATATAATAAAGAATTATATAGTTTTTTTTTTTTTAGTTAAAGCTTTAGAGTAGTCTATAAAAAATAGTAAAGGTAAAAATAATAAATTATAAAAAATACTTTATTTATAATAATATAACTATTTAATTACTAAATTTTAAAAAGTAGTAAAATAATACTATTTTATAAAATATTAGAGATATTACTTAAATAATTTTAAATACTACTTATTAAATTAGTAAGTATACTTTATAAACTTTATAAAGCCGCGGTATAACGTAATAATATAAACTTAATAACTACTTATTAAGTATATATAATTAACTAAAATTATCCACATATAATAAATTTATAACCTCTTTTTTACACTTTTATAATTTTTTAGTTAGTTAATATATTTTACTCCTGAGCAGGAGTATAAAAGGCTTATTTATTTTTTTATATTTTATTTTTATCGCGTTTTACCCCGCCTACTAATATTATAAACTAATAACGTTATCGTAGACTTATTACGTAATTTAAAGTAATATTTTTTTACTTAATTCTGTGTAAGTCTTTATATTACCCGTTAAACTTCCTACTAAGATAATAACACTACGAAGGCCTACTAAAATAAGTTATATATATACTTAGCTTACCTAGCAGTCTTATAGGATAAAAGAAGTTATACCTACTATTATTAGCACCTACGCCGCCTATAAGTAAAAAAAAAAAAATACCTACTGCCTAGTTAGCAACGCCTACTAGTTAAGGATAAAAGTATACTTAGTATCGCCTAACCCTATAGCGACGTATTACTTAATTAAGAGCGTTTTAGATTTTAAGCGCGTATTTCTAAACGCGTATTATCTTATTTACCTAGTTTTAATATTATTTAAGACTTACTATAAGTTTCTTATACTATTTACCCTCTTCTACTTTTTATATATACCTTATAGTCTCCGCTTAAGTAAAAAAGCTCTCTTTTACGCGTTAGTTCTTTTAGTAGTATACGCTAAGTATGTAGCTAAACGTATAAAAAGTAATAAATCTTTACTTCTTAGTTTAGCTAGCAGCTATCTTAGGTACTATTTTAATAAATTACTTATAAAAGGATTTATTAATCGCTAAAATACTATAGACTATTTTTAGGGCTAGGGTTACGGTATTACTATACTATTATTACGTAATCTTATTAACGAAAAGCGCGTCTATAATAAAGATAATAGATAATAGTTTTTTATTAGTAGCTTAAGGCATAACAGCAGCGACAGTAACGGTATAAAAACGACTTAAAAAAAACTAAATAAATATTTAGCAGAACTTTAAAAAGCAGGAAATAATATAGTATAAAGTATAAAATAAATAGCTAGACTTACTAGCTTAAAAGCTAAATATTATAGGCTCTAGGTATTAGCCTAACGACTCTATTAGTCCTAAAGTTTATACGTTTAGTAATACCTAATCGCCTTATATATAATTATAAGTAGTAATTGCTAATAACCTTTAGAATAATTATAAGTAGTTGCTAATCTATAGATACAGATTAGAGTATAAGCGTTGCTATATTTAATAGGGCACTATAACCCTTGCTAAAAGAAAGGAGTATAACTTTTAAGGGTTTAAAATTCACACTACTTATATATAGCTTTGTTAGTATTATATAAGCTATTTAGTATTTATTACATTCTTATTATTGCGTTGTACTGCGGCTTTATAAAGCTCGCAAAGTACGTTAATTAAGTTAATATATTTAATTAAACTTTTAATTTTACTGTTTAGCCTTAGTCTACGTTATATAATCTAATATTTAAAGTATATTAGTAATCTAGTAATAATATAATATTACTAATATAAATTTAGTTTATACTTATATAATTACTACTTATATTTTAGCTAATAACTACGCTTATAACCTATTCGTAACTTTTATAATTTTATTTTTATATAAAATTAAGATTATATTTATTTCTATTACTTATCGCTCTATCTATATACACATAGGTAGTATAGCGTTTAATAATAATTAAAATTTTTATTTATAATTACAAATCCTTCCTTACTTATAAAAATATAAAATTTTTTTTTCTTATAAAGATAACTATAATACTAAGCACGCCTATCTACTAGTCTATCTATCTAGCCTACGTACCGAAGAAATTATATATAGACCCCCCTAAAACTTTTAGATATTAATTACCTTTAGTATTTTTATTTTTACCTACTAAAGATTTTATTATTTTTTACCTATTACTCTATAGGCTCTACGCTTAAAATATTTTTATTTCTACTTTTACCTTTATAATATATCTTACGTTGAAAAGTATCTACCGTATTTATAAAATATTTATTTTATATATTAACTTTACTATAAACTATATATTAATTTTTTTTTTTTCTACTTATACTATATTTCTATAAGCCATTATTAATACCTTTTTTATAATTACTAATACTGCTAAATCGATATTTAATACATTAATAATTTTTTTTAATTAATAGAACCACTATTTTATTTATAGGGCTATACTTAAAATTAAATATAATTATAACTTTAGAATCTACCGCTTTTCAATTAGCTATCTTTAGATTAATAAGGTATTTATACTAGTAAGTATTTACTAAAGTTGTATCTTTATTACTTATAAAATAAAAGAATACTATAAAAAAAGTTTAGCTAACTATACTAACATTATTAAATATTTTAAAATTAATTAGAATATGTATTATATTTTTATTAGTATTAATAAGAGAAGGAGTAGTATTAAGACCTAAATACTATTAATAATAGATTTAGTATATATTCTATAATATACTTTTATATTTAAAGAATATTTTTGTTAGTATACTTATTTTATTTAATAAATATTTAACTGCACTATTATTAATTATAAAATATAGAAGAGATATATAGATAGTATCCTATATATCTCTCTTAATATAGTATTTATACTAGACTTTTTTACTTTTTTAATTTAATATTTATAGGGGGACGCGCTAAGTACGCTAGTACACTAGTATATAACGCTTTACCTATTTTAACTTAGTCTTATCTAACTTTTTTAATATATTAAGTATAAAGATATATATATACTACTTTTTATTAAAACTTTTTTTAGTCACTCTAAGCTAGTATAGCTATAGTGTTTATTTAATTAATATATAAATATATATACTACTTATATAATATGTTATAAATATTAAAATATATTAAAATATCTTTTTACTCTTATAAACTTAAACTTTCCTACTCCTAAATAGGAGTATAAAAGACTTATTTATTTTTTATATTTTATTTTTACTATGTTTTACTCCCCCTACTAATATTATAAACTAATATCGTTATTATAGACTTATTACGTAATTTAAAGTAAAATTTTTTTATATAATTTTACGCTAAGGCTCTATAGTATTTATTAAACTTTTTATTAAAATAATAATACAATTTAAAGGCCCGCTAGTAAAGTAAGTTACGTATATTTAGCTTACTTAGTAGTCTTATAAGATAAAATAGAAGCTATACTTATTATTATTAGTATTTACGCCGCCTATAGTATTTACTACGTAATTAGTAATACTTACTAAATAAAAATAAGCGTGTATACTTACCTAACGTACGTGTCCTAGTAAAACTAATTAGAATTTATAATAAATTAGTTATTTTTTTAATTTTTAATTTTATAAATATAGAAATAAATCTATTTTATTATATTAGTTTACTTTCTAGATTACTCTATTACTCTTAGTTTAATAAACTACGCCCGATTTTTTAGTTCTTTTTTTTAAACTACTTACTTTTATAAAATTTTTATTTTATTAGTATAACGTTCTTACGTACTAAACAGGGCTTTAAAGTAGTTAAAAATAATATATTTAAAAAGACTATGTTTTTACTAAAAGGTTACGTATGTGTAAGTTAGTATAAAACTTATTACTAAGCTATATATAGATAAAAGAATTACGTTTTAGTTAACTTTAGATTTTATATTAGCTTAGAGTATTACTACTACTAGAAGTAATTAGTATAATAGGTAGTAAGTTAGTAAATTATTTAAAATTAATATAGTAATAGATTATAAAGGTATACATATACTCCTCTTTTTTTAAAACTCCTTTTGGTCGCCTACACAGCCACTACAGCCACACTATTTATTCGATTAGTATATAAACAAAAATATAGTAATAGATATTTTAAAAATAAAAAAAAACTTATAAAAATATAATACGGCAGAGTACTTTAAGTAAATAATAATATAGTATAAAGTATAAAATAGCTAAACTTACTAGCTTTAAAAGCTAAATATTTTATTATAAGTACTAGATAACTACCTAATAACTTTATTAGTCTTAAAGTTTATACGCGTAATAACTAAGTTAACTAACTACTTTATATATAATTATAAGTAGTAATTACTAATAACTTTAAAAATAATTACGAGTAGTTACTAATTTATACATATATATAATTAAAGTATAAGCAAGGTATTATTATATATTTATATACTAATTAAATAAATAGTGTGGCTGTAGTAGCTTAGGGCAACTAAACAGATTTTTAAAAAAGGAGAATTATGTGTATGTCTTTATAAAAGACTAATTATAAATCATTTTAATTAAGAAAGGTTAAAACATTAATATAATTAAATAGAAAATTTATAATTAATACAGAAAACCTTATTAACTAGTTAAAATATATTAAAATAAATAAAAAATATATAAAGTATATATTAAATATTATTTTTCTAAGAAGTTAATAATATAAAGGAAAAAGATTAGAAAGGAGTATTATAGAATAAGTAATTAAACTATATATAATAATAAACTAGTTATTAGTATATTATCAAGTAAGTTATTTTAATATTTTAATATATTTTAATATATTACCCTTTATATATTTTTATAGTATATATTTGTATTTTTAATATTAATTATATTAATTATTTTATTAGTTTTAATTAAATATATTAAATTTAGTACACGATTTAGTTAATAGGTAAAAGTAATATAGTACTTATTAAAATACTTCTTTTTTAATATATTAAGTATAAAGGTATGCATATACTCCTTCTTTTTTAAAACTACTTTTAGTTACCTATACAGCCACCGCAGCTATACTTATGTATTTAATTAATATATAAATATATAAATATATATTAAAATACCTAATTCTTTTATATTTTATATAAGTAAGGACTGTATATATAACGTTACTCTATCTAATATTAAATCGAATATAAAAAGTAGTATATATTTATATATTAATCGAACAAAAAGTGTGGCTGTGGTGGCTCGGGGCGACTAAAAGGGGTTCGAAAAAGGAGGAGTATGTGCATGCCTTCATACTTAAAGTGTCGAAAAAGTCAGGTAAAAAAGTAGTATATAACTTAATAAATTTATTTATTTTTCCTTTTAGATAATAATATATATATATATATTAATCGAATAAAAAGTACAGCTGTAGTGGCTCGGGGCGACCTAAAAAGGGTTTAAAAAAGGAGGAGTATATATATATCTTTATACTTAATGTGTTAAAAAAATAATATATATATTATTAGTCTCCTCCTTTTTTGAAACCCCTTTTAGTTGCCTACACAGCCACTATAGCCACACTCTTTTATTCGATTAATATATAAATATAATATATATATTATTAGTATTATTATTATATTATAATTATAAACGTTATATTTATATAAATCTGGGTTATTAATTTTATAAAGATAACGCTCCTATAAATAAAATAATAGACGTTTTTAAGTAGTTTAATAATAGAAAGATTATATTTTTATTAATTAGTCTATAATACTAATATACTACAGCGAATATATATATAGAATTATTTTATATTTAGGCTAAATAAACATAAACAGGGTAATTTATATATAGAATTAAGTTTAAAAAGTATAAAGGGTATTAAAAGAGTTATTTTAAAACAGTAGTATAAAATACTATAAAAATCTATTAATACTTATATTTTCTTTCTTTCTAGCTATTCTAATGTATTTATAGAAGCTTATAATATATATATATTTATATATTAATTAAACAAATAGTGTAGTTGTAGTAACTTAGGATAACTAAAAGGGGTTTTAAAAAAGGAAGAGTATAGATATACGTTTATACTTAGTGTATTAAAAAAGAGACTAGAAGCTTATAAACACTATACTAAGGACTAGTAACATATTATTTACTAGTTTATTATTAAAAATCTAATAAATTAACTTTTATTAATAATTATATAATTAATATATTAATATAAAAATAATACTTTAGATATTAATAAAATATAGTTATTACAATTCAGGTGTCTCTACTCTAAATAAAAGCTTACTTACATAATAAGAGATATATAGTCTACGCTGCGGGGCTTTAGCTTAGTAGTAATTTATCTTTTTACTCTTATAAATAATATATACTTAATTTATTTTATATATTATACTATATTACTACTCTACCCTAATTCCTAATATTTAAATTACTCTTTTATCTTTAGAAGTAATTTAGTATAATATAGCTTTAAGGGAGTTTTATTACTTAGTTATATATAATATATTAGTTCTATAAAATACTAAAATTACTAAAAAACTTAAAAATAATCTTAAGCTCCTTTCTAGTATTTCTAATACTTTAGTTTTTTAAAGTTTTATATAAACTATAGAAATGCCTCTATTAGGCCTATTAGAGTATAAAAGGGTATAAATAGCTATTAACTATTATAGTTAAATACCCTTATTTTAATTAGAACTTTCTATATTTATTAATTTTAAAAAAGTATATACTTAGCTCTGATAGGTTAAGAAAAAAAAAATAACTACTTAATATTTACTAATACTTTAACGTAGGTAACTAAGCTGTAATTATAAAAAACTTAACTATATTATAAAGTTATACTATTTTAATTTTTATTTTAACTATACGTTTATTAATACTAAAAGCCCCTTATATCTATAAAAAGAAAAGTAAACGTAACTTTAATCTTTAAAAAGATAATTATAAGTACTATTTTTACTAATTATTAATCTATTTTCTAATAGAAATCTTAAAGGTCGAATTTACTATTACCTATATTAATAATCCTCTTTAAACTACCTAAAAGACTAAAATTATTTTAAAACTTAGTACTAATTTACTATAGAAAAAAACTTTAAATTTTATAAAAGTTAAAATACTAAATACCTTTAAAGGGCTACTATAATAGTTTAATAAAACTAAAATTAATTTTAAGTAGACTATTTAGCTACCTAAATAGTTTTTTATAAAATTCTTAAACTATATTTACCCTTTTTAAGAGGAGCTAAATATATTTAAAATTAATAACAAACTTTAATAGGTCTAAAGCTTTATAAACTATTTAAATAAAAATCTTTAGACTAGACTATAGACTTTAGAGAAATAATAAATTAATACTATTACTAAAATAAAAGAAAAGGCTAATTCTTTTTAGTTAATATAAAAGATCACTAATTCTAATAATTTTAAAACGTAAAAGCCTAAAAAGAATATATAAAATATAAAAAAATTTACTAAATTTTAAAAATATCCTAAAAAGAACTAATAGGTATAGTTAGGCGATAACTAGTTTAATAGGCTACTAACTAAAATAGAGTTTTCTACTAGTACGCTAATCTATTACTATTATAGTAAAAAAGACTATTATACTTTTAACTACTAGTATAAAGATAAGCTAGCAGCTCTTAAGTTTAAAAAAGTAATTAAAAAGACTGCGTTATTAACTTAGGTAGAAAAAAGTAAAAAGTAAAAGTAATTATAATATTTACCGTCTATATTAGAACTATTATAAGCTATTTATTAAAAATACTTAAGGTTAAGTACGTTAGTAGTTTATTTAACTAGTTATATAATTAATTTAAAAGAATAGTTACCCTAAAGACTAGAGTTATAAATAAAAACTATATTAAAACTTTAGTAGACCTAGGATCTACTTTAAATTTTATAAGCGCTAAACTAGTAAAAAAAATAGGCTTAAAGGTAATTACTTTTAATAGATTATTAGTATAAGTAGTAAATAATTTTAATATAATTATTTATAGTACTATAGTTACTAAAATAAACTTAACTAACTTATATAGTTAAAGTTAAACTTAATTAATTCTATTTATAATTATAGATCTCTCTTAATATAAAATTTTTTTAGACTTACTTTAGTTTAACTAAGAGAACCTAAAAATAAATATTACTACTTACAAGGTCCTCTTTAAAAGTAATCTTAAGAAAAATAATACTTTTATTAAAATAATTATTTTTAAAAGTATAAAAAAGTTTAAGCGCACTATACGTAACCTAACTACCTAAATATATATATATCTAGTAGGGTTAATAGAGATTCTAGTCTAAAATAAACTAAATAGGT
Source organism: Pleoardoris graminearum (assembly GCA_030770415.1). Taxonomy (NCBI): domain Eukaryota; kingdom Fungi; phylum Ascomycota; class Dothideomycetes; order Pleosporales; family Didymosphaeriaceae; genus Pleoardoris; species Pleoardoris graminearum. The sequence goes on from JASEKS010000289.1 coordinate 114,800, forward strand.
ATAAAAAATACTCTATACCGCCTAAGTATACTAATTTTTTAGATTTAGCTTTAGATAAGGACTTTAAAATCCCTATAAACTATAAATTAAATAATCTAAAAATTAATTTTAAATTTAGTACTAATCCTTAATATTATTTTATATATAATTTTTTAGTTACTAAACTAGAGGTCCTTAAAAAGTATATAAAAAAATATTTTAAGTAAAAGTAAATTTAGTAATTAAAATTTTCTATTAAAGCCTCTATTCTCTTTATAAAAAAAAAAAGAGGCAGTCTTAGGCTTTATATAGACTATAGAGGCCTTAATAAAATTATAATTAAAAATTATAATACTTTTCTACTAATTATAAAGTTATTAGACTAGCTTATAAAAATATAAATCTATACTAAACTTAATTTATAAAAAGCTTACTATTATATTTATATTATAAACAGTAATAAATAGAAAACTATATTTTATATAAGGTATAGCTATTTTAAGTACACGATTATACCTTTTAGTTTAATAAATATATTTATATAGTTCTAACAGCTTATATTATAAATACTAGCTAAATTAGTTAATATAACCTATATTATATACCTTAATAATATACTTATCTTCTTAGATACTAAAGAAAAATATAAAAGTTATATAAAAGAGGTATTACAGCGTTTACGTAAAGTAAAACTTTACTTAAATTTAAAAAAGTATTTTTAGTATATTATATTTATAAAATACCTTAATTTTATTATTTTATTTAAAGGCCTCTTAATAGACTTAAGTTAGGTTAAAATAATTTAAAATTAGTTTAAATTTACTTATATACGTAATATTCGCGTCTTTATTAGTTTTATAAACTATTATTATAGATTTATAAACTAATTTTTTTAGTTAGCCCTACTACTTACTAAATTAACCTAAAAAGCGCTAGGTAGCGCTAAAAATAGGCTAGCTATAAAAAGGGAGAAAAGCGTTTATATAAATATAGGTAACGCTAGTAAAGAAACTTTTAAAAAGTTTTAAAATATTTTTTTTAAAGTACTAATACTATCGTATTTTAAGTATAAAAAATAAACTTAAATTAAGACTAATACTTTTAATAAAACTATTAGTACTATTTTAAACTAATTAGTTCTTAAAGAGGACGGATTATTTTAGTAATAATTAGTTAATTTTTATTTAAATAAATTAGACAGCGTATAGTGCTACTATAATATATATAATAAAAAATTTCTTACTATTATAGAAAGTATTAAATACTAAAAATAATATCTATAGAGTATTTACTTTAAAATTTTTATAGATTATAATAATCTATAATAATTTATATAAATAAAAACTCTATTACTACGCTAAATATAGTTATAGTTACTTCTTTTTAAATATAATTGTAATATATTTTATAAAATAAAATTAATAAATTTAACTAATATTTTATCTTACTGCTTTAATTATATACTAGGGTCTAAAACGGCTAAGTATAAATATAATATAGTATTTATAGTATTTATAAAAAAGCAATTATAGTTTTCTATTATAAAGGTTAATAGAGTTATAGTTTTTATAATAATAATTTATATATAAATAAACTATATACGTAACTTAAAACTTATAGAAAAAATTTAAAATTTTAGGCTGCGTAATTTACCTAAAAAAGAGATAATTATTTTAGAGTACCTAATAGACCTAAAGGATAAAGAGTTAAATCTATTTAAAAATAGTAATAATAATTTATAACTAAATAGTCTAAAGAGTACTAAATTAAAATTAATAAAGCTAATACGGCCCTATATACCTAAAGATAAGGTAAAAGTAATTATAGAATACTATAATAGTCTTTTTTTAGGGTATTTTAGTATAAGATAAATCCTTAAGCGCGTATAGCGTAAATATATATAGATAAAAATATCTAAAAATATCACTAACTATATTTATAACTATAAGTACTATTAGCGTGCTAATATAAAGATATATAAACTATATAGTCTCTTTTATCTACTTATTATTTTTAATAGACTATAGTAATATATAACTATAGATTTTATTATAAATTTACCCCCTAATTACTTTACTAAAAGTATCTATAATATAATTTTTATAATTATAAATTATTTCTCTAAAATAGTCTATTACGTACTAGTAAGAATAAATTAATATAGTATTAATTTAATCTAGTTCTAAATTTATAAGATTATAAAATTTTATAAAAATTTAAAAATAGTACTATTTAATAGAGGTCCGCTTATATAAGTAAAATATTCGGATACTTTCTACTATTATTTAAATTTAAGATAAATCTTAACTTCTACCTTCTACCTATAAATAGATAGGTAGATAAAATAGTAAAATAAAACTTTTAAATAGTACCTTTATATTTTTTATTATCTAAAATAAAATAATTAGACGTTATAGATCTCCTATGCGAAATTTATTTATAATAGTAGTTAATACTTTATTACTAAATATATATTTTTTTAAGTTTACTATACATACAGCCTAAAAGAGCTAAATTAGCTCTTATAGGCGCTAAATAAAAAAGAGAGTTTTTAAACTTTCTATTTAGTTTTTAAACTTATTAATATTCGTAATAAAGCTAAATAAAAATTAAAAGTAATATAGAAGTATTAGAAAGTATTTTAAAATAAAAAATATCTCCTACTAAACCTAAAAGTAAAAAGTAAAGTTTAGGTTTTAAATTATTATATACGATCTATAAAACTAAGTAAAAAAATTAACTAGAAATATCTAGGTCCTAGTATAATAATTAAATATATAGGTAATTTACCTATTATATATAAAATTAAACTTATAAGTCTAGGATAAATTTATTTAGTTATTTATTCTTTTTTATCAAAATTATATAAACCCTAAGATATATTATTATATAAGTAAGAATTAATAATTAATATATTACGCTAATTTAGTAATAATATATATAATATAAAATATATTATAAACTAAAGACGTAATAAGTCTAGTTAATAAAAATATTTTATTAAATAGTAAAACTATTTAGATAAAGAAAATACTTAAAAATTAAAAGTCTTAATTAGTATAGAAGCGCTAAAAAAGTTTTAAAAATAATTTAAAATTACCTTAAAAAAATATAGAACAACCCTATTAGACTAAATAATATAAAAGCGGGATAAACTTTTTATAACAAGTAATAATCTACTTAAAAGTATATTAATATAATAATACTAAGACTAGTCTTTTAAAAGAGGGAGAATACTTTTAGATAATTCTATATAGACTCTAAAAATGTTAAAAGATTTACTTTTTTTTCTTTTTAGTAGTTATAAGCGCTAAATTAGTCTAAAAAGACTTTTAATGTAAACTAATAGTTTAGAATAAACTATTTTATAGTTATATTTTTTAATTAAAATAAAATTATTATTTTTTATTTTTATAATTTTATAGGTGTCTCCTAAAGAGAGTTTAGTAATAAGAATAGTTCTATTAAGGGTTAGGGTAGTTTAATAGTATAATAAAAAAATTATATAAAATATATAAATATAATATAGTAAAATAAAAATTATAACTATTATAAATTAGTACTATCCGGCCTAAATTACTATATTAAAAGCCTATATATTATAGTAATAACTGTAAGGATTTAAAAAACTATAAACTTATTTAACTATCTATTTAAGACTTACTAAAGTATTACTTTTTACTGCCTATTTTTTAAAGAAAATTACTAGGGAATAAAAACTTCTAATAGTTATAATTTTTAGTAGAGTTAGTTATTTTACTTTTAGTATAATAATTAGTACTAAATGAGTAGTTAAAGTATACAACCTTCTTATACTTATTATTATTAATAAGAATAAGACTTAAACTAGTAGAATTAAAAGTTTAAAAAATACGTTAGTTACTATAGCTAAAAGGAGTTATTAAAAAAAAATATAGAAGACTAAACTTAAGTCTAAAGCTAAATAGTATAATTAGTAGTTTAATAGTTTTATTTAATTTTTAAGCTAGTTAGAGTTACTATGTAGGGAGTAATAAACTTGTAAAAAGTATATTAGTAATTAAATATATTAGATAGTACTAAATTAGCCTAAACTATACTATTATATTACTATAGGGAATACTTACGCCCTTTTTACTCTTTTTAGAACTTAATTAGAAATTATTAAAATTATTCTTAGTTTTAGCGCGCTTTTACTTCTTTTTAAGGGCCTAATTTAAATAGTTATAATTATAAAAAAGGATACTAGACTCTGCGTACTTATTTAAAAAATAAAAGGTATTATTATACGCGTAAAACTTATTAAAGAATCTAAAATTACTATTATATAATAATTAGGGCTAAATTACTTTAAATTCTTATAAACTATTTACTTATTTAGTTAAATCTACTATAATATACCTATAGATAAACTTTATTTTTTTATTAGTTTTTTTTTTCTTTTAGATTTTCTTACGCGCTTTAGTTATATTAAAAAATATAGGAGTAGTAGGCTTAGTTATATACTAAAATTAGCCTTCCTAAAGAACTACGAAGTATTTAATATAGTATAAGTTTATAACTTAATACTTATATTTTATAAAATTAGTTTTATATTTTGTACGACGTTTATCAAACGCCTTTTAGCCTAAATAAAAATAATTATTTTTATTATTAGCTAAAGCTTTACTAATAATAGTTTTAAGTTACTTTAGATACTAAAGCTTATTATATAGTAGTTAATTAGTATAATTAGTACTATATAGCACTAAGTAATACTAAACTAGCACTTACTATATAGTAAGCGGCGTTCTTATTAAAATAAGTAAAATAAGTTTTTATTTAGTAGCTATTATATATAAATAATTTCTATTTATTTATATTAAAGTCTATTAAGTACTAATACTTACTATTTAGGACGCTGTACTTTACTATAAGCCTAATATAACTAATATAGGGTAATTCTGTCTATTAATTAATTTTTTTTAGTTAACTTAACGCGGAAATCCTTAAAAGTATAATATTTAAAAAGTATTATAGCGGTATAAACTAAAACTTAATAAAATAGTATAAAATATAACAGAAAAGGGCTAATTACGACTTAAAATAACTATATAGTATAATTAGTACTAAATTCTACTACTTTATACCTTATATAAAATACTTATTTTTTAAAAAAAAATTAAAATTAAAGTAGGGAGTAGGAGTAAAGGTCCTTAAAATCTAATTTTATAGCTAAAGGCGCTAAGATGCTAGCGCTAGTAAAATAATATTATTAATTAGCTTATTATATAATTAACTATACCTAATAAGAATAGTAAAAAATAAACAGTACTAAATACTGCTAAATAGCAACCTATAGAAAAAGACCTTAAAAAAGATACTTAATTTTAATATTTAATACTATTATACTAAAATAGTTTAAAAGATACTAAATAGGTATATTTAGGCTATACGCTTTTATATTATTTACTTTTAGGCTAAGAGTAATTCTAAAAAAAAAAAAAAATAATATTATAATTTAGGTGTCTCTGCTCTAAATAGGAGCTTATTTATATAATAAGAGATATATAGTCCACGCTATAGGGCTTTAGCTTAGTAGTAATTTATCTCTTTACTTTTATAGATAATATATATTTAATTCGTTTTATATATTATACTATATTGCTACTCTACCCTAATTCCTAACAATAGTCTCTATTAATATATATATAAAAACGAGCCAATTGTACACCTTAAATAAAAAGTTATAATAGACTAAAGTAGAATCCTAAAAATTCTAAATCTTTTCTAATTATTTTACTTTCTAAACCTCTTAGTATATAGTCCCTAAAGAGTTATTTTAAGTATACTAGTCTTTTTTTAAACAATAATATTTTTTTATATTTTTAGGCCTACTAGTTATAAAGGTATATTATTTTAAAAAAAATATTATTATTAATTTTTTTTTGTTACTTCCCTGTACTATATATACGGTTACAAGGAGGTATAAAAAAAAATTATAACACTACACTAAGGCTAATAAGTCGCTAACTATATATAGTTAATATATATATATACTTTAAGCTTTTAAATTAAACTTAATAAATAAGAAATATAAATCCTCCTTTTTTAAAACCCCTTTTAGTCGCCCCGAGCCACCACAGCTATACAATTTATTCGATTAATATATAAATATATATAAATAATAGTTTAAAGCGTAAGAAGTATATATAATTCTAATAAAAATAATATAATATAAAACTTACTAGTATTTAAAAAACCGTTAAAAATTAATACTATAAGGAATATATAAGCATATATAAAAGTAAATATAAAAAAACAAAATAGATAGCCAGTATAGAAAAATATAAATATAAATAAATAACTTAGTATATAACTACATATAATAATATATTATATATTAATTATTTTATTATAATTTTAAAACTTTTATATTTGTTTAAAACTAAATAGGCTGTATAATATATTTATTACTATTTTTCTAATTTAGATAGTAAGTAATAGTAACTTTATTATATATAAAAAAACTAGAAGATTTTTAGTATATATATAAATTTAAATAATAAAAACTTACTATTTAAATTATTTTATTTAAACTACTATAGTTATTAGAGTAAATTTTATTAACTTATTATTATAATTAAGCTGTCCTTTTAGAATTTTTAGGTATTTTAATTTATATTTAATAAAGCTAGTTTATATTACTATATTTATATACTAATTTAACAAATAGTATAGCTGTAGTAGCTCGGGGCGACTAAAAGGGATTTTAAAAAGGAGAAGTATATATATACCTTTATGTTTATATTACTATAGGTATAATTTACGTGTTAGATAGTTTTTAATATAATATACTTTATAAACGAGTAATTTATATAGAATAAAAACTTACTCTACTAAAGTTTTATAAAAATTTACTAATTAACGTACTTCACGAGTTTTATAAAGCCATAGTATAATATAATAATAAGAACTTAATAAATACAAAATAGCTTATATAATACTAATAGGGTTATATATAAGTAGTGTAAATTTTAAATTCTTAAAAGTTATACTCCTTTTATTTAGTAAAGTTAAGGTACCTTACTAAATATAGTAACGCTCCGCTTATATTTTAATTATATATTTATAGATTAGTAACCATTTATAATTATTTTTAAGGTTATTAGCAATTACTGCTTATAATTATATATAATATAGTTAGTTTAGAGCTTTACTAGATATATAAATTTTAAAACTAAAGAAAGTTATTAAGCTATTACCTAAAGTCTATATAACTAAATATTTAGTCTTTAAGTAAGTCTAGTTATCTATCCTATACTTTATACTATATTATTATTTTTTAAAACCCCTTTTAGTCGTCCCGAGCCACCACAGCCACACTATTTATTTAATTAGTATATAAATATACTATATTATTAATTTTTATGTAAAGATACTCTACTGTATTATATCTTTATAAATTTTTTTTAAATATATTATTACTATACTAATGTTAGCTAGGTTACTATCTATTATAGTATATATTATACCAGCTACTTCTAGTTATAGTAATACTTTTAAAAAAATCTAAAATTAACTAGAACACGATTCTTATACTTATATATAACTTATTAATAAATTTTATATTAACCTGCGTATACGCGACTTTGTAGTTATAAATATTTTTTTTAAACCTAACTTTTTTAATATATTAAGTATAAAGGTATATATACACTCCTCCTTTTTTAAAACCCCTTTTAGTCGCCCTAAGCTACTACAGCCACACTATTTGTTCGATTAATATATAAATATAGTCTTTTTAAATATATTATTTTTACCTACTTTAAAGCCATTTTTAATATACTAGTATTTTATATAAATAGATTCTAGGCTAATAGAATAAAAGTTTTATAAAAGTAGGTAGGTAATAAAAAAGAACTAAAAGATTTAGCGTAGTTAATAAAACTTAAGATAATAAAATAATTTAAAGAGTAAACTAATAAAATAAAATAAATCTATTAGTACGCTTATAAAATCTAAAAAAAAAATCTAACTAAATATTATTAATTTTAAAAAGTTTTACTAAAGCGTATAAAGGAGGTAAGTATATACTTTTATTTTAATTAGTGAGTATTCCTAACTAAGTAGTAGGTATTCTTCTCTTTTTATCTATAAGTAGTATAGGTACTAATAATAGTACGTATAGTTTCTTTTTTATTTTATAAAACTACTAGGTAAGCTAAGTATATATATAGCTTACTTTAGACGGGTTTCTATAGTATTATTATTTTAGTAAAAAGTTTAATAAGTAGTATAAAAAATTACGTAATATTAGATAAAAAAATCATACTTTAAATTATAAAATATATTTATAAATTATAATAATATTACCATCTCGCGGACTATTAGTAGACAGGATATAATATAATAAACATAAAATATAAAGGAATAAATAAGTTCTTTATACTTATATTTAGGAGTAACGAAAATTTTTATTATATATAATAAAACATACTCCTCCTTTTTTAAAACCCCTTTTGGTCGCCCTGAGCCACCACAGCTACACTATTTGTTCGATTAGTATACAAATATATATATATATAATAAAATATTTTTCGACACATTAAGTATAAAGGCATACACATACACCTCCTTTTTTAAAACCCCTTTTAGTCGCCCCGAGCTACCACAGCCACACTATTTGTTCGATTAATATACAAATATATATATATAATAATATATAACTACTAAAATTAGTAACTATACATTAGAGTAAGTTTATATATTTAAAATATACTTTTATAGACTACTTATAAATTTTATTATTATTTTTAAATTTACTATAATATTAATTTAATAATTACGCTATTTTACTTATATTAGTATATACTTTTATGATTTCTATATATTTATATATTATTTTAATGAAGTAGTTTAGCTGTAGTAGCTTAGGGCGACTAAAAAAGGTCTTTTATTTCTATTAATATATATTTTTAATATATATAAAACAGTTAGTTATAAACTTTATTTTAGTTACTATAACTTTTTTATACTATGCATATATTTTCTATATAATATATATTATATTCTAGTCTTATTAATAAGCTACATCTTAGTAATTCATATTTATATTACAGGGCGGTAAAAGTGAAAAGGGTTAATCCATTAAGTTTTCTTTTTTAAAAATTTATATAAAATTAATTAATAAGCCTAAAAATACGTGACTAATAGCGTTTTAAAGAGAAAAGAATAGAGAATATTATAAGTATTCTACTTATTATATATTAATTCCGTATAATATATTAAAATTACCTAAACAAGGTAATTATTTAACTTCTCTTTTAAGGTTCCTATTACTATTTAATTAGTAAATATATTTAACTAAAAGTTTAATTATACTCTCTTAGGCCTGCTATAGATTACGTGACTAGATTTTTAAAATATATTAGTTATTTAATAATAATAATATATTAATAATAACAATTTTATCTATACTTATATAATTACTACTTACGTAATATATTACTAATATTATAATATATAATAATATTATGTTAATTTTATAAACCTAGATACTTATTCCTTTAGTATAGTACGATATATAATAAAATTTAAATTTTAAGTTAATTTTCTTTTAAAAGTAAATACTTTTAATCTAATAATTGTTTTTACTTTAAAAGAAAGTTTAATAATATTTATAATACTATATACAGAAGACTAATAAAAAAATTAGTAATTAAAAAAGATAACTTTTTTTATAATAATATAACTTTATAATAAGTAAGTCTAAAAATACTAAAAAATACTATATTAGAGAGAAAACCTAGTAGATTCTATTTACCCTATTACGGGCTGCGTACTTAGGGGTTTAGGGGTAAAACACAATAGTAAATATAGATAATTTTTAAGGCCCTACTTTAGCCTATTATAACTTTTTATTTAAGGTGTAAAATTAGTCTATATTTATATATATAAGAATAAATACTATATTATATTAATATATATATATTATATTTATATATTAATCGAACAAATAGTGTGGCTGTAGTGGCTCGGGGCGACTAAAAGGGGTTTCAAAAAAGGAGGAGTATATGTATGCCTTTATAATTATATTAATATATAAAATATAATTATATATTCATATATTTACTATATATTTATTATATATTTATTATATAATTATTAATAAAAGTTAAAATTTTAAAATTTTAATAAAAAACTAGTAAAGAATATATTACCTATACTTAGTATAGTAGCCTTTAGATTCTATAACTATATTATAATAGTTAGGGATAGATTAAATATAGTTAGTAATAACGTTTTATAGTATATTATTTTACTTTTATATAATAGCTCTTTTAAAAGACTCTATATTCTCTAAACTTTATCCTATACCTAAATTAGCCTTTTTAATTTTATTTAGCCTAAATTTTAAATAACCCTATATATTTTCTATAGGGGCTAAATTAGGGCTATAGGCCAGGTAAAAATAAAGTTTAATTTTGTTATTTTTAAACTACGTTAAAACGTATATAGTATTATAAATAGGGCCGTTATCTTATTAAAATTACTAACTTAAATTAATTTTGTAAATAGATAATAATTATAATATAATATAATAATATATATATATTAATTAAATAAAAGAATATAACTGTAATAGCTGTGTAGGCGACTAAAAGAGGTTTTACAAAAGGAGGAGTATATATATACCTTTATATTATATATATCGAAAAGTAATAAGTAGGCCTAGACGACGATCCAGGGGTACAAACGTAGTTAGGGAACTATATTATATATATATATTATTATATTAATAAAATAATAGGTAAAAAAAAATTTATATAACTTACCTATTTTTATTTAGTTTAACTTTAGATATAAGAACTTTATTTATATAGTCCGTACTAGTATAAGAAATAAAAGAATTTAGTGTTTTAATAAATACTATATTACTTTTACCTCTTATCTAAATTGCTCTCTAAACTTATAAAGTAAGATCTTAATCTATAAAATAATTAATATAATTAATATTAAAATTAAAACTTAAACTTTACTAAAACAGATTAGGTCTAATAAGTTATATTAGTACTTATTAATAGGTTTTTTATAATATAATAAAGACCTCTTTTATTTCTTTTTAGTACTAATTACTTATATCTTTTATACCTAAATTATTATATTTTATATCTAAACTATTATATATTATCTTGCCTATACTTATAGGTATTTTATAATACTTTTCTCTCTACTCCTCTATATATTATTATTACGTTTATTTTATTTACCTATTATATTTACTATTTTATATATAGCGCTTATACAATTTCTCTTCTTATTATTAGGGCTAGGCCTATTTAGTTATTATTATTAATACCCTCTTTAAGAGCTCTTTTACGTTTTATAGTTATACTACTATTAGAGTAATAATTACTATTTTAGTATTAAATCTAGTGTAGCTAAGATTATTTTAATTATTAAGTTTAATTAGGAGCTACTACTTCTACATATAAATATAGTTTAGGTTAGTATTTATAATAATAAAATGTTTAGGATTTTATACTATTATAACTACGTAGTAGAGTTAGTAGTAATTACTATATATATATTTTTATATATTAAGTAAACAAATAGTAAAGTTATAGTGGCTTAAGGTAACTAAAAAGGGTTTTAAAGAAGAAGGAGTATATATATACTATTATACTTAATATATTACTAAAGTTAAATAAGAATAATAATTACTATTACTATAGTTATAGCTATAACTATAGTCGTAGCCGTATAGATATAGTATATACTTATTTATTTCTAGTATTAAATTATAGTCTGTAGCTATTATAGCTATTATTTATTTTATACCTACTTACTTATAAAGGTAGAGTATTCTAGTAGTATACTAAAACTTTATAAAAATTACTAGTAGAACAGTTTTTATAGGAATAAATTTTATAAAGTACTAAGTATTACGCTTATTACTTTTATAGGAGTGTTTAGTTATATTCTAATATAATATAGTATATATAGTAATATTTATAAAATAATCTAATATAAGTATTTAATATAGAAGGCTATTTTTTTATACTATTTTATTATTTTATATATATAGTAGCGGAGACACTAGCGTATATTAATACTTTATAGTATACTAGTAATAATGTGAGCTATTATTATTATTATTATTATTTATAAATAGACACTATATACTAAATTAAAAAATAGTACTTACGTACGTATTACTATTTTAACTTATTATAATTACTCTAAATATAGACCTAAAGGTTTTAGAGTTATAATAAAAATATTAATATAAAATATTTTATTTAATTTAGTTATATTTTAAATTATTTATTAATATTCTCTTATACTAGCTACCTAATGTTCTCTTTTTAGAAACTCCTTTTTACTTATATTTAAATATCCTTTATAGTAGTAAGCTACAACTTTTTTCTATGTACTAGTAATTTTTATTTTATATTATTTTTATTAGAATTATATATACTTCCTACGCCTTAAATTATTGCCTATAATATTTTTATTTATTTATTAAAGAATAATACTGTCTCTATACTTTAGCGTCCTATAATTACTTATGTTAATATTATTATTATAAGCGCTATAGTTACAGGCGTCTTTTTTTTTATAACTTATTTTTATTAATTAACTACTCTATATAGTAGTATAACTATAGTATGGCAGCACTGCAGCAGCCTGGCCCGAAGAAAAAAGAAAGGAGCAGAGGCGACGGTGGCCTAACACTATTAGTGTACTAAACTTTTGCACGCTAAGCCTTACGCTAAACCTTACGCCTCGTGTTAAGCTATACGCTAAGACTACAAGTTTAAGTACTATACTAACCTAAAATAAAATATTTTTTAATATTTTTATATATACTTATTTTTATAACTGTATCTAGGGGAATAACTTTTTTTAGCCTATACCTTTTTTAGACTAGTGTCTCGACGCTACACTTTACCTCTCTTTATATAATAACTATAGTAATTTTAATATTTTTTCTTATTTAGTAGCGCCTATAAGCGGTAGATGTTTAGCTTTTTTACTAATTTAAATAGTTTTTCTTTGGCCCTTTTTAGTAACTTTGTACCTATAAGTATAAAATTATTTTATTTAATTATTAACTTTTACGGGTTGCTTATAAAGATAAGTAGTAGTATATTAGTTATATTAAATATACTTATTACTTTACGTTTCTTATTTATTTAGTTTAATTTAAAAGTTTAACGAGTATAAAGGTATATATATACTCCTCCTTTTTTAAAACCCCTTTTAGTTGCCCCGAGCTACTACAGCTATACTATTTGTTCGATTAATATATAAATATATATAAAAGTTTAAAGTATTTAACGTATTCTATAGTATAGGCTAAAGTAAGTGTAATATATATATTTTACTAAAATTTTATTTTTTATCGTACTATAGGGGGTTGAAAAAAAAAACTATTAAAACTAGATTACACGGTTTAATACCTAATAGAGTTCCCTTACTGCGTTTATACCCCTGGATTAAGGTCTAGGCGTACTTTTACTTTTCGATTAAAAACAGATACCTTTTTATAAATTTATATAAAGTTAATTAATAAGCCTAAAAACACGGGAATTATACTATTTTAAAGAGAAAATTATAAAAAAGAGTATTATAGTTTTAGTTACTGCTTATTTCTTATATATAATAAATTAAAATTACCTAAACAGAGTATATTTCTATACCCCTTTTTTAGGTTTTTATAACTTTTTAGTTCGTAAATATATATAACTATAATCTTAACTATATTATTTTCGGTCTAGTATTGGTTTCGTGACTATTTTTTATAGCATATTAGTAATCTAATAATAAAATTATATTAATAATACAAATTTAGTCTAGACTTATATAATTGCTACTTATAAAATATATTACTAATATTATAGTAAATAATAATATCTATTTAATTTTATAGATCTAGACTCTTATTTTTTTAGTATAGTATAGTATTTAATACAATATAGATCTTTAGTAATTTTTTTTTAAAAGTAAATATCTTTATTCTAATAATTATTCTTACTTTAAAAGAACTTCTAATAGTATTTATAGTACTATATTATATATTAAATATAAAATAATATTAATAATAATATATCTAAAATTAAAAGGGATAGAGTTTCTAAGATAAGTAGAATAGTAGAAAGTATTATTAATAAAAACTTAATTAAAAGCCCTAAAGAAGAAAATAAAATAATATTATTAAAAAATAGTTTAAGTATATATATAAAAATCCTTATAATAGTATATTAAAAGAGAAGTAATATAATATTAATTAAAAAAACCTATAAATAAAAAATAATATATAAATTTTTTTTAAATACGCTAAAGAATATATTAATAATATTAAAAATATTAATATAAAGAAATATAATATTTTCTAATAAGTTAACACTATAAATAGGAGAGATTAGAAAGGAGTATTTTAGAAAAAGTAGTAATACTAAAATTAAAAAAGAACTAGCTATTAGCTAATAATAAAGTAAGATATTTAAATATTTTAATATTATAAATATTTATATATTAATGGAACAAATAGGGTGGCCGTAGTGGCTCGGGGCGACTAAAAGGGGTTTTAAAAAAGGAGTAGTATATATAAGCCTTTATAATATAATATTATAAAATATAATACGTTTTGTATATATTTATGTTATAATTTTATTTTTTTTAATATTAATTATACGTATTATTTTATTAGTTATAATTTAATACTTATAATTTAAAATACTATTTAGTTAACAAATAAAAGTAATATAGTATTTATTAAAATATTTAAAATAGTTATTTCTTTTATTAGTTAAAATTATATAAAAAAAGTTCTTAGATCTATACTTAAACTAAAGATAAAAAAGAGTTAGTGACTTTATAGATTTTTTTAGATTTTTTTTAATATAATAACATATAACTCCTTTTAGTCGTCTCGAGCCACTACAGCCACACTATTTGTTTAATTAATATATAAATATATAAATGTACAATAATATATATATATATATATATTATATTATTATATTATTATATTATTATATTATTATATTATTATATTATTATATTATTATATTATTATATTATTATATTATTATATTATTATATTATTATATTATTATATTATTATATTAT